>CAJHZI010000185.1:0-68832 GCA_905160935.1 Enchytraeus crypticus
TGATGATGAGATGATATGATGATGATGAGATATGATGATGAGATATGATGACGTGATGATATGATATGATGAGATGATGATGAGATGATATGATGATGATGAGATATGATGATGAGATATGATGACGTGATGATATGATATGATGAGATGATGATGAGATGATATGATGATGATGAGATATGATGATGAGATATGATGACGTGATGATATGATATGATGAGATGATGATGAGATGATATGATGATGATGAGATATGATGATGAGATATGATGACGTGATGATATGATATGATGAGATGATGATGAGATGATATGATGATGATGAGATATGATGATGAGATATGATGACGTGATGATATGATATGATGAGATGATGATGATATGATATGATGATGATATAATATGATGATGATATGATATGATGATATGATATGATGAGATGATGATGATATGATATGATGATGATATGATATGATGATGATATGATATGATGATGATATGATATGATGATGAGATGATATGATGATGAGATGATATGATGAGATGATATGATGAGATGATATGATGAGATGATATGATGAGATGATATGATGAGATGATATGATGAGATGATATGATGAGATGATATGACATGATGATATGATGAGATGATGATGATATGACATGATGATATGATATGATGATGATATGATATGATGATATGGTAAAGCTGGTAAAGCTAAGATTAACGTCAGTTTCCTCACTCGAAAGCGATATCAGTGATGGGAATGCCCAGGATTTGAACCCCGCACCATCTGACAATGATCATCAGATGTTGATGATATCATCATATGATGTTATGATATGAGATGATGAGAGAATCTCGAGCAAAGCCTAGTTTAAGGTCGGTTTTTAAATCACAAGAGACACTGTCAACATCATTTAACCTAAATCATACCCGTGCCTCTCACAGAATAGTACGTGCTGTCAAATTGGCTATCAAACAGGCAGGTCTATATAATTAATAATAGGGTTTGACCTTTTACGTTTAAGTTTTAAGTGTTTATTATTATTTTATATAAAAATTTGTGTTACCCCGGGTGTAGAGAACCCGAGGTTTGATAAAAAAAGATTCGAGCAATACATGCAGCATCGCCGCCCGGCTACTAGAGGTCGTCTGGCGGCTTAATTATTATGAAGTTATTAGATCTATTACATAAACTACTATTACATAAATGCTTCTACTATGTATAAAGTTAGACATTTTCAGTAATAAGCCCTTACCTGTTGAACTGCTCATCATGTAAACCAATAGTACATTCCTCGTGAACCATAAAAACAACTACAAAAATTAACTGCTTAAAGATTTGTCAGTTTAATCGTCAAATTATAATTTAGAGATCGGAGAGTATTAGCAGTTCTTACCTCACTTGACAGCTGTTAGCAGCTGGACTCAGCAATGAGATGAATTAAGCAGCTGCTAAAAAGACTTGTTAGTCTCAGACTGCGATTATACCGAGCATTTCTACGCGACCAGTAGCCGGGCTTCCGTTAACTCGTCCTCATTAGCTCTACTCTGTGTAAAAACTTTTCTGCCGTCATCAAAAACTTCTCATATAATTTTTCTCGAAAAAGTTGGACCTATAAACTTGTTAAAGTTTGGTGGAGGGCGAAGGTACTCAGTTCCATTAGCTCCTCTTTTGCTTATGTGTGTTTTTTTGCTTGCCCGTCACTGACATCGCTTTCAAGTGAGGGAACTGACATAATCTTTGCTTTGCCAGCCTTTTTTACCCAGTATGTGGCCCTTATTATAAATACTAGGGGCTGTGTAAAATTGAAGGGACTCGAAACATTGCGATAGTTTCACAATTCTCACCTTAACCACATGGTTGTTGTTGTGGTTGATAGTGTGCTTAACGTTCTGCTCAGAAGCTTGGGGCTTCTCTTCAAGACGTTTAACAACTTGGCCGCATATATATCATAATGTGACTCGTTTAACATTTTGCTGACCATTTAAGTTCGAACGAAATCATCAAAATACCGATCTTAATAATCAATAGCACACGAAAAACATTCCAATAACATATGAAAAACATTTCAATAACATATGAAAAACATTCCAATAACATACAAAAAACATTCTAATAACATATGAAAAACATTCCAATAACATATGAAAAACATTCCAATAACATATGAAAAACATTCCAATAACATATGAAAAACATTCCAATAACATACAAAAAACATTCTAATAACATATGAAAAACATTCCAATAACATATGAAAAACATTCCAATAACATATGAAAAACATTCCAATAACATATGAAAAACATTCCAATAACATATGAAAAACATTCCAATAACATATAAAAACATTCCAATAACATACGAAAAACATTCCGATAACATATAAAAAACATTCCAATAACATATGAAAAACATTCCAATAACAAGCGAATAATACTCCAATTACACTCGAATGCCACTTTAATAACACTCGAATAACACTCGAATAAAACATGAATAGCACGCGAATAACACGTGATATACCTGGAATATTTTCCCCCGAGATATCGTTTGTCAGGTAGAGAATTAATCAACATTACGTTGAATTTTTCCACCTGGAGTAATTTTATATTAAAGGAAGCCCAGAGCTGACGAGCAGTTCTGCGTGGAACCAGAGTTACACACATAACAACACAGACTTACACGGGCAGACAATAATACATCCAAGCATACTAGTAGACATACGAATATGTTTACACTTTACATTTCCCTGGTTTTATACCCAACCCTGGCCGTACATAGCTTAGCTTATATGGGCGTGTTTCTGCAGCTACTGCAGCAGTAGCATATCAGCTGCTGCAGCAACTTGTAGCTTTCAGCAACAGCTGAGCTACTGTTAGCTGCTGTAGTGTAGCTGCTGTAGAGAATTTCAGAAGCAGCTGGTTGTAGTTATCAACAACTGCTTCAATGGCCTTCTGTAGCACCAGCAGCTTTTAGCTAGTAGCTGGCTAATATCAGCTGCTTCAGTCGATTTATGTAGCAATTTAACAGCTAATTGCAGCTTAAAAAGCTTAGTTACTATCCGCTAACTATACGGCATGAAGCAACGTTAGACCACATAGTCTAAAGAACAACAGCTGGTATATAGTTATATGTACAGCACTTTCATAGGATTGCATTCAACAACTTGTTTGTTTTCATGTTTTAGCAATAGAATCGCAGAGTTAATCAGCCATATAGAAAACTACAGAATCTCGAGGCTACGTTACAGAGCTTAGAGAATCATCTCTCTAACCTCTAAGAGATGATTTAGAGATAAGATGAAGAGATGATTCAGAGATAAGATGCAGAGATGATTCAGAGATAAGATGATAAGAGATGATTCAGAGACGATAAGAGATGATTCAGAGAGATGATTCTCGTATTACACTATCAACAACACTTCCTTCTCGTGATGTGGGTTTATTGTGTTTATATTGCTGTATTGTGACAAACAAAGCTATTAAGTAAATATTGACGACTAAGTTTTAGAGTTGAATAGAATATGTAGAGGAATTTCTTCTACATATCTGCAAGCTCTATGTACACACGTTCATCTCAGCTTTCACCACACGATATCATACTATCACCTAGTGCCCTGACGCTTTATATTCCCTGACGTCTTATATGCCCTGATGCCTTGTATGCCCTGAAGCCTTATGATTTGATGGCTTACGTGCCCTGACGTCTCATTTATGCTGACTCTCAACTTCTAATTATAAATATAATATAAATATAATTATAGCCCTGTTTGACAGAAACCTCTTACGTTATAAATATTCAGTTTTTTTATTAAGTTTTCCAGAACTGGTTTTTTGTTCTTAATTAAAACTGTTGGGGTAATAGCCTATTTGTGAAAAGCCAATCAACAATAACAAATGGAAGTTAGCTGTACTACTGCTTGGACTGAATCAAAGTCTGTTTCAAACAACTTAATATCACTTGTGTTGAATGTCTTCTTCACAGTGACATACATTGTAGACTAATATCTAATAGGCTGGAATGTCTTATGTTTACTTATAATAACAGCTACACAGCAAACATTTTATATTCATTTTAATTTCATTAACAAAAATAGCAGCAACAATTGGTACATCATAACTACATTACATGATATAACACGTCTTCATACAAATGAACCCTAGTCACATTGTAGAACTCTATACAAGTAGACTTGTCCTTTCACACAAATCTGCTGCTTACACGATCAGTCCTACCTACCTATTCAGTAGTACACCTTAAACATATACACTTATTTTTCCACATATTTCTCCACATATTTCTTCATTATTCTAAACATTCTCACCACATATTCACACTGTCACACTAATCCACAGTAGTCTTAAATTCGCACTTTACAGAATCATCTTCCTGAATGCATATATCATTCCATCATATTTTCAATATCCAATCATATTATCATTATCATTTAGATAGCGTATTCTTAACACATAAACATATTCAAGCAATGCTAACATATTCACCATTATATAACTGCCGCATGCACATCACTTAACAGAGTTCCATCACCAACACATACACCAATCTAACTAATGTTTTTCTACCAAGTACAAATTCCCACCACCATAATTGCCATCACCTACGCCTACCCCTCGTAAATATCAAATATAAAATATCAAATCTCTAGGATCCTAACACAGAAACCAGAAACAGAAAAAATTAGGACATAAGGCAAAATATAAACAAGAACCCATATGAAAAGCAACAGTCTTCAATCAAAAGACTCGATAGACAAGAAAGTGACATAAGCCATTGCAATCAACAAACATTCCATGCATTTATCATCAACCCTAAATTATATTCTCCTGGATTTTTATTACACAAACTTCAACGCTATGAGAAATACTTAGATTTCTTCAGCGTTCAGAAAGCTGCTCTTCCTCTAGTTGCTTAGAGCCAGCGATTACTGTTGAGAAATTCTAGCAGTAATAGAGCAGTAAACTGCAGTTGTAGTCCTATGCTGAATTTCACCTTACACATACAGGCCATACAAACTGTAACTTAAAAAATAAGAAATAAATTGATTGAAACTTCAGACTGCAGTGAAAATTATTGTTCAAATACTTTATCCAATTATCAGATGGATAATAAACACATCAATTAATCAATCAATTAATCAATCAATCAAACAAACAATCAATCAATCAATCAATCAATATTTTAGAAGGCAGTACAGTAGGCTATGCACCCAGCAGTCGATCAAGCCACCGCAGCAGCATAAAGAAAGATACAGCAGAACTAATCTAACCCAGCAACGAACGCAACGCAATAAAATAAGATTCGATAAGAATAAATTAGCGGAGATAGGCGGAAACAGCCAAATGGAATTGATCTACAACATTACACAGCGTCATGACACTCTATCAACATTCGTCATTATTCAACAAAGAGAAAATCGGAAAATTCGCAGCAGCTCGATCATATATGGTAGAGAAAAATGACTGAGAACTTAAAGTTTAACATTTACATCAGAAAATCGCCTTGTTTGTATCAACAGTAAATTTTTCACATCGGGGTTGAGTGACTGAATTTGTTCTTATCCATCTCAATCCAGTGAAACATTTCACTATACAGCCACACTGATAGCCAACACCACTGAATGCAAATATCTCTTTATATTTCTATTTGTATACCTAAATGTTACCCTACATATATCAATCTATCAGTGTGTCTCTCTCTCTCTAACAAATGAATATTTGTGTGTTTATATGTGTGCATGTGTGTAAGTCTCTCTCTCTCTCTCTGCAGATTACCTTGTGTGTATGTGTGTGTGCACTAGTCTCTCTCTCTCTCTCTCTCTCTCTCTCTTTAGCTACATATTAGTTATGTACATTTGCATATCTGTGTTTATTTCTGTATGTATCTCTCTGTGGTTATAGATCAACTGAGTATCTACAGAAAGCTCTCAGGTCAGTGTCTGTATAACATAACATTATAGAGTCAGGAAGCAATTATATGCTTGCTTAAGATGTATGTATGTATGTATGTAAGTATGTATGTATATATATATGTAGGTATGTGTGTATGTCTATCTCTCTCTCACTTGCCCAGTCTCTGCTCTGTTCTACAGAAAGCTCTCAGAGCTGATCTAAACTCACACACGTCTGCGTCCAAGTGAGACGATATCGACCTGAAATAAACACACACAACAACAATAACAACAACAACAGCCACTATTTTATTAAGTTAATATTTAGATTTAGCATTCTTTATTTAATGGATGCTATGGTATGCGTTACATATTTGTATTATGCAGTGTTCATTTGAGTGGTTGTATGAATTTCAGACATTAGGACATAATCAAGCACACATGATTTCACGCGTGTGACAGATACTCGCATGATTTCATATGTGTCGCATATACTCGCATGATTTCACATGTGACACATATATTCACACGTGTATATACTCACATGATTTCACACGTGTACTCACATGATTTCACACGTGTACTCACATGATTTCATGTGATTTCACACATGTACTCACATGATTTCAGAGAGTCTTGTCTCCCAGGGCATGAAGCCGAGCAGTGAACAGACGCTGCCACATCTGATGATTAGATCTGGGTCACACCAGCCCCCACCTTCCTCTATCAATCAATCAATCAATCAATCAATCAATCAATCAATCAATCAAACCTTCCTCAGATCAATCAATCAATCAATCAGTCTAACCTTCTCTGATCAATCAATCAAACTTTCCTCAGATCAATCAATCAATCAAACAGTCAAACCTTCCTCTGTTCAATCAATCAATCAGTCAAACCTTTCTCTGTTCAATCAATCAATCAAACCTTCCTCTGATCAATAACATACCTCATAAATGCATTCACTTACCTCATCAATGCACTCGTAGACATTACATGCACTCATTGACCTCATACATGCACTTAATAACCATGCACATGAACTCACTGACTTCACGCATGCACTCACTGACCTCACATGCACTCACTCACCGCACATGCACTCACTGATCTTACATGCACTCACTGACCTCACATGCACTCACTGACCTCACACATGCACTCACTAACCTCACACATGCACTCACTGACCTCACATGCACTCACTGACCTCACACATGCACTCACTGACCTCACATGCACTCACTGACCTCACACATGCACTCACTGACCTCACACATGCACTCACTGACCTCTCATAGTACTCTCCATCTTCTCAAGGTTAATATCGGCCTGCGCCAGCCTGTGATTGGCTACGTCGACAGCCAATCTCCTCGTCACGTCCACAATTCTCTGTCGTCCATCGTCAGGTCCCACGACTCTCACGTGTGTCGTTACTTTCTCTGCTCCACCCACTGAGAAAACAAATAAGTTTTATACTTAGTGTTTAATTGAGGATATCATGCAGACGTATCTCTATACATTACAACAATTACATAAAGTAAAACAAGCAGTATACAATAGAATACACTCAAATACATGAAGTAAAACAAGCAGTATACAATAGAATGCACGCAAATACATGAAGTAAAACAAGCAATATACAATTGAATACACATAATTACAAGCAGCACAAATCCAAACCTATCAGTGTTAGTATAGCGAGAAAACCAAAATCTGAGAGATACTTAAAATCAATCATAGCACCGAATTCACAAAGATTGTATTTTTACATTTATAGTATAATTATATTTTATTATTGCATTCCTTCTAATAGTAACCAAAAACAATGTTAAAGAGACACGGCCATCAACAATCAGTCTTAGCAGATTCAAGCTGATTTAAAATAAGCAGCTTCTTTACGTAGTTTATTTCCCAGTTTCTGAGATAGTAGAGACAAATAAATTAGCAAATTCTTCGAATATACGCTATTGTTTAAAATAAGTATGTATGAAAAAAAATCATAAATCATCCCATATGTTCTTAAAGCCAAGTATGAAGTGCAGACCAGCAGTGGGTGGAGCTTTGGAATGTGAAACGACATTGATTGACAGATGCCGCTGTTGAGCCACACCTCTACCGCTGGGCAGTGATTGGCTGAGATATAACTCTGTCTGCTCCTTCACTGCGTCACAGATATCTCTGTGCAGTCTCTTACATCTGCCTACACCATCAATCAATCAATAAATCAATCAATCAATCAATCAATAAGTAAATCAATTATTAAATATATCACTTAATATATCAATTAATTATTCAATGCACGTCCATTCATCGCGGTGCTAATCTCTCTGCATCTTCACACATCCATCAAATATTCGATCAATCTTTAAAAAAATAATATAATATTACTCTCATTTTATATAATATTACTCTAAATATTACTCAAATTTATTAAATGATAAAATATTTTTTTTAAATTTAACATTTAAAAAAAATTAAATCTAACCTTTTAGTTTAAATATCTTCAATTTATAAAAGTAAAAGATAACTAGTTTAAATATCTCCAGTTTCTAAAAGTAATAGACAACAAGTTTAAATATCATCAATTTATAAAAGTAAAAGATATCTAGTTTAAGTTTCTTCAATTTATAAAAGTAAAAGATATCTAGTTTAAGTTTCTTCAATTTATAAAAGTAAAAGATATCTAGTTTAAGTTTCTTCAATTTATAAAAGTAAATTTATAACAGTAAAACATAATTAGTTTAAATATCTCCAATTTGTAGAAGTAAAAGAAAACTAATCAATAGATTAAGTAAACTCTAAATAAACAGATTTATAGCACGTCAGAACTACAACAAACCCTTGTGGTCGTAGACGGTGAGGTGCTCAATCTTCAGTGCAGCCGACCACACGACCAGACGAGCAATGTCGACTAGCGACAGATCTTCCTCGACGATGACAAGCGCGAGGTGAAGCGGTAACTTGCTCAGTTCACAGGATAGTTTCTGTATAACGCTAGACGAGTAGCCGTTGTAGCTGCCGTAGCTGAGAGGGCTTATGATGAGTCGAGTGATTCGTCGTCTCGCCTGCCTCCATAGATACTGCAAGAGATCCACGAGTGAGAGCACGAGGTGCAGCAGGTAGAGTATTAGCGCATAGACTGACATCTCTTCTACGTTAATATCTAATCAACCTAGATGTCAATAAAGAGTATACATACATACATACATACATATATATATAAATATATATATATATATATATATATATATATATATATATATATATTCTATTACATATTATATGTGTATATACACGTATATATACTGCATGTGTCGTAAAAACAACCTTTTAGAGAATATTGTATATATTATCAAGAATAGACAAAGGAAGAGACACTAAGCCATATTTTCCGAGGTTGTAGGCTATATTGAACTAAGGACAATGCAAGGCCAATTGTAAAGAGATTCAGTTGCTGATCAATATGAGTGCTCTTTATGGTAAAGGACTGCATATTGTAAGAATATGTGCCTAGGACCTGCCACGTCACAGAACACTAGAGCGAGAGGTAAATACAGAAATATTTAGTCAGTTGAGATTTTATTATCAACTAATAGAACAGAAATAATAATTACCAGGTAAAATCATTGAATACCTGCGGTGCCTAACATACGGCGTTTGCCAAGAGAAAAATGTCAACCAATCTACAAGCTAGCGATTTAATTTTAAAGATCAACTTACGTGTGCCTGTAAAAATGTGCGTTAGTCACCAGTAGAAAGTAAACTAAAAGAGAAAATAGTAGAAATAATCTTACGAAACAACTTACGAGCGATAAATGGTGCTTGACAGTACTGGATTGTTTACAGTGTTACCATGTCGCTAAATGACATGAATATCAAAGAAAAATTCCAAGTTAACATACAACATGATTGTGATAAATTTCTAGAAGAAAACCAAGAAATAGGCTGGAAGAATCTTTCAGAAACCCAAAAATTACTCTTAATAGCATTATGGGACATTTTCAACTTTTAATCAGTAAAATCCTTGTTAACCAGTCCTGTGGATGTCCGATATTTACTTCCTGATTAACTAATCATGCAGTCCAAAATTGATTCATGGACTCCTGGGTAATTAATTACACAGCCAAATCTATGCAACAAGTATTTATATATTCTATGCTCTCAGTCATTTAAATATTATAAACCAAATGTATTTGCACGTTGAGCTGGTTAGATATTCAATTTTAATTAGCATTACGTCGTTAATTTAATACTACAATTAAGCTGTTAATCTATATTATACTTTAAATATTTTAGATATCTAGGCAATGCAGAAGTTATGAAATATAGGCTATTTAATTGTCGTTCTATTATGAGTAATTTAGTTTCATTTTTAACAGTGATTTAATTTGAGTCTTCGTAATCTTTCATCTGACTCATTTTAACTCGTGCATGTATAAGAAATCTGGTTTATGTACTGTGAAGCCATTGTAGTGCTATTTTTTCATTCAGTTTTTAATATATTTAAAGTGATTTAAGAAATTGAAATTTTATTCGATATTCATGGCTGGCTCTGGGAGAGCGGGAATATTTATCTCTTGCTGCACTATTGCAAGTAGTGGTTTCAATTTATAGCACTTAACAAGTAATCTCGAGTTATATTTACTGTTAAAAATCACTGTAAATTGCTCTGAACTGTACCATGTACAAGATGTGTATTATTTCAAATCGCTATTTGGGCATTGAGAGATATTTTAATAAATTGTATATTGTAAACTGATATATAATTTGTAATTTAATCTTAAAGTAAGGTGGGAATAAAAGATGATTTGACGTTTCACTATAATGTAGCGCAACTAAATGTGTTACATATTTTATTTCTCACCCATATGTTTGGAATTAATTTTATTTGCACTCATGTTTGTATTTAGATGTTTAAATTGATCTTTGTGCATCAAGACTTGTATTCATTTCAGCTTATGTTCATTAGAATTTATTTTGCGTTAGAATTGCAAGGTTATGAAACGAGGATATTAAAATAAGTAATGAGGAAATGCAAATTAATATGTCATTAGAAGTTTAACCTTCATATATTGAGATATGATCTTTGCTTATTGGTGTATTCATGTAAAAACTGATGTTAAATTAAATATGATATGACATTCAGTAAAAACAGTAGATTATGTAAAGTAATAATAGAAATTATATGCATAAGATACATGCATGCAACGCAACCACTCGTGGGGGTTGGGTGGAGAAATGCTTATGAAGAGCTTAATTCTGATTGGCTGTTGAGCATGGCCTCAGTCAAGACTATATGACCAGAGAACAGGCTATAGAATTTTAGTTCACTCCGGAACTCTGGCATGTGTGGAATTACTAGCTGAACTTGTCTAAAGATAATTCTGAATGAATTATTGCGACAAACACATAAACTAGTAGATTCCATACAAGCTTCTGAACTTCTGATTGCATTCGTAGAAAGTACTGCTATTATGCACCTTCTATAGGTCGGTGATAGTTAGCACGAAAAATACGAAATCTATATTGAAACGATTGTGCCTCACGGGATTGCAGATTTTGTGTGGAATCGTCGTCTAACCTTCAATGAGTTGGTTAACCACGATCCATTTCAATATCTCAATCCATTGAATGTAAAAATCCTCGATTGTACCAGAAACGCCGATTACTAGAGATCTAGATAAGCGTTTTCTCGTCAATTCAGGTGAATAGCTGCGTTTACAACACTTTGTGTTGGCAGTGAAGATAGAAGACTGAAAATTGAAGAAAGAAATTGAAGAGGAAGACAGAATCAGAAAAGAGCGAAATTCTACGAAGAATACTGATTTTCTAGTGCCTAATCTAGATAGGTGTTGCTTTCATAGATTTCAGCTAAACAACTACAATTCTGAATTCTGCGGAAAGCGCAATTTACTAGTTGCCTACTCTAGTTAAGCGTCTTTTTCACAGATTTAACTGAACGACTGTGAAACACCACCTCACGTGTTCACAGTCATACTAAAGAAGAAAAAAAGGGAAAGTATCAAATCATATAAGCGAGGAGTGCCTTGAAGCCAATAACTCGTTCCCATTTTCTCTCTCTTATTTTGATTGCAAGTACAGACATTTAACTAACTAATTGTAAGTAGACTGACTTTACATTTATCGCCTATTTTTAGCATTTTATTAATTGTTACGTATTGTTAGTTTAATATTCTATGCTATCTTTATGTTTAATGTTTTAACTCGTTATATTGCTATCGTGTTTCTTTGTTAATAATAAATCGTTTGAGATAATAAATCACTGGTTTTTGTGTCAATATTCTAATTTAGTTAGAATCTATACAAATAATACACAAATACTATAATTTATCATACATTGAACGAATAAGCATGAGTTCTGTTCACAGCAGCTCCAGTCTTATTGATTTAGCCTCTAACTGGCTATATGAGCAAGACATCCTTGCATCCTCAAGATTAATACCGCCTAAGCATGAAGAGTTGGAAAAATCGAACCCACGACTCCATTTCCAAACTCCTATAACGGAGAGAGGATTGGAGAACTCTATACATGTACGAGTTTGAGTTAATTTTCTGCTTTTGAACCTCTTTTCATAGAGGCTACATTATCCTCTTAATTCTTGCAACTTTCTAACGATTTGAAATTAGTGGAAGTGTTAATTCTTACTTCGTTTTCTTCGATCCAATCTATGAATTCATCAATCAATCAATCAATCAGTTAATCAAACGGTCAATAAGTCTATATTAGAGACACAGATAGTAATTTAATTATTTAAAGTTAGACCCTACGCAATATCATGAAATTTAAATTTTAGTAGCTTATATTATTTTATAAATATTGATGGTGATATAAAGACTTTTAAAGAGATTCCATTCGATATTCATCAATGTAAACTATCGATCCAACATTTAGTATACAAGCTGACAGATACACAATTTTGTTGGTCCATGGTACTATAAATAAATGTATGGTCACGAAAGAACTTCAATTCAAGAAGTAGGCCAATGTATGTAGGCCTATAGGCCACTATTTATTTAATATTTTGGCGCCATAATTAAGTAAAATATTTAGTATTTACTATAATATATGAATCAAATATTTTTTCTTGATTAAAAATGCGTATACAAGCTATTTATCATCCTCTAAACAGTAACAGTGGCACTGACGCATTTCCAAAATATTATTGCAATTTAGCGTGAAGACTGGAATATATAAAATACACAATCACGAAAATAAAAAATCAATTAAATTAAATCAGCGCGAGGCTGATGACCGGACCTGACCAATGGTTAAACTAATTAACTACGTGTAATGTATAATATAATATTTAAGTAGGCCTAAATTAAAGTCCAACGTTGTACATGTGGCAGCAGATAGGCTATAGAAATTATAAGCTAATGCTCTAGCAGTAACTGTCTCAGTTGACTATAATTAATTAACTATTTAATCAATATATAGTACTATGGGCTATATCGAATTGCTATTTATCGTGATGTATGTTTATACTTTCAAATAGGCCTAATACATGTAGATCTAGTGTATATCTAGTGTATATCTAGATGTAGATCTAGTGTATATCAATAACAAATCTATTTAGAAATAGTAATTGCTGAATGTGGAAACAATTAGTGGTTGGTTATTAGTGTTTAGTACCACAGGTCAGCCGATGCTAACTTTTTTATGAGCGACGATCGATTAAGCAATTCCTAATTATACATGCATAGCTAATTTCTGTTAGACAGATGTAATATTAAATATACGTTGTCGTGACCTAAAGTGACGGATTGACAAACTATACAGCAAAACAAATTAATCTGATGTTGTTCCTTTCGCCTAACATAATTATTCCTCTGTTTATGTTTGGTACTAACTATATAAAAAGATAAATCTACGTGAGATAATAAACTCTATGCTATCTTTCTCGAAATGCCTTGCGGAATAAAATTTCTAGAAAATGTTAAAAAAAGTCAGCACGCAATATAGTGAAAAGATCCACTAGAGTGATATTTATCACCTTTTAATTCTATATGTTTAAACCGTTAGGAAATTAGTCCAGTTTCTGTGTAACCGGTCCAGTGAATGAACGAGATTTCACTTGCCGGGTTCTACAGAGAGTTTTTCTACCAACTCTTCGATTATTTAGAGTTTATTTTGGACTTTGTTTTAAATAGGCCTACGCTTATCGGTTGAAACTTCAGGAAGGCAGCTAACAATGTAATGTCCGCTGATGACCATAACGTCACGGATCTGAAAGGATAATAGAACCTTGGTCGAAGAGAAATAGTTAAATGCAAATGATGACGATGATGATGTTAATTTAATTAATATTAACTTAAATAAGTTTTAATTCACTATAAATTTGTCTACTTAGTTATTAAATTATTCTTTCTTAGTTTATTAATTAAATAAATTTCTATAAACATTATTATATTATTTACGCAGTAGTTAGAACACTACGCAATGATCAACCATCAGTCACACACGGATCTCTTCCTGGTGCTAACCTGCATCGCTCTGTCCACTGCATTCTGTTCAGAGATCACAAGCGGTTTGTAAGAAGGAATTCTATTACTGATCCGATGTCTTTGGTTTATTGAAATGATTCAATCATTTCACATAATAGAGCTAGAAAAGTCTCACACAATACAACAATTCACATGAAATGAAAAGGACACAAAGGTCATAAGACTCTAACATATGCCCTACTAAGAGAATCAAATAATGAAAGATTTAGGTGTCGTTACAATATCATTGAATAGCATTTACACCATTACACCAATGGTAACATTCGCTCTCCCTCTCTCCCTCCCTCTCTCTCTCTCTCTCTCTTAGTGCACTGCCTACTGGCGGATCCATTGTATATAAAGCCTCCACTCTTCTCTGTCTTCCTGCCTACCTATTCATTTCCAAAACATCTAACATACCTAATCTCAGCCTGCCCCTGCCTCTTTTTCCTTCCCTTCTACCTTCACCATTCTACCTGGTCATATATAGTAAAATACATGTATAGAATAACCTATAAAAATCAAATATTTATTAATTTAAAATCAATTTTATCTAAATGGTACAAGATCTACAAATAGAGTCAATCGATAGCGGAGTCATGGTAGACTTTAGACTGATCTATGTTTGGTGTCTTCGATAATACTCAGTGAGGGCTAGGTGGCCAGGCCCCCCTTGAAATATTTGTTCAAATTGTAACATTTAAAAATTGTGTCAAATTACGACGAAAAGGAATTAAAATTACGTTTAGCAGTGGTCTGTTAGGGTCCCAGGGGGTGGCGATCATAGTCAATCGTTTCAGTCACTCAAAAGCTAACAAAATAGTTTAGTGATTTAAAAAATGTCCTGAATAATGTTTTAGCGACCCGAAAATATTATGGATCAGCTCCTGATAATACAATGAGTCCTATATGGTACGATGCGTTTTTTATATGCATACATATAATTTATAATTATGCAGACTGTTATAATTGTGTCACAGCTTTAGAAAGATAATAGCAGAACTTATACTAGGCCTACTGATAGAATTATGTCAAAAATTACCGATTAACCAATTTGTTGATCGATTATTTAAATAATGAATATACTGGCCATCGAATGATTAATTAATTGATTGATTGATTATTTCTAATTAATTGAGAGGTCTATTGTAAACACTAGAATTAACGTATCGGTCGCTCAGGAGAAGTCAATACAGTGTATTTTTTATTATTATTATATTTAAACTTAAAACTTTTTATTTATTTATCTTGTAGCAATAATAGGACGTATAGTACAATTTGTACTTTAGCAGCAAATGCCACGAAGAAGAAGGTTTCCAGAAAAAAATCCTGTGAGGAAATACAGTCAGTAGCAGCAACTAGGACTGACAAATTAGTTTATTTATTGTATACTAAGCTACGTAATACTGTGAAGCCTATGACAAGCATACATTAATTACTGCCAATATAAAGAAGGTAAACAAAGGTTAAGGAAGGCATCGGGAAACCCTCTCAGGAACCATATTATTCCCTAGCTGTGGACTGCATGTAGGCGTGGATAAGTCATGTCTTTTGTGAAGGAATTAAGTCATTGATTGATGGAGTGCTCCTTGTGGAGCGTGAAGAGCGGCGTGTGAGTGGGAGAGTAAAAAAGATACTTACACTAACAATAATAATAGTAGTAGGCCTAAATGAAAAGGAGGTTAATACAAATATCAATTAGGCCTTTATAGTTCAAAACTTCACGTCACTGTAATACATAGGCCTAGAGATTAGGTATGTTAAATGAATTAAAGATCGACTCATATGTGAACATTAAGAGAAAAGCCTAAGACAGAGAAGAGTGGAGGCGTTATATGCTATGGACCTGCCAGTAGGCAGTGCACTAAGAGCGAGAGAGAGAGAGAGAGAGCTCATGTATCTTAGATTTTTGTTACATACAGATGAAAGTTTTTCTATTACACAGCTGAATCTGAAAGCGAAAGGGTCGAGTTCAGCAGTTCAGAGTTCATCAACATCGAGTCGATGCTCATATCGACCATGTTTAACGGGTCGTATGACGTGAGGACCCGACCTTTCCTCAACTACTCTAACTACTTCATGTTCACAGTCATCGTCAAGCTCAGTCTCATCGAAATTCTCGATCTGGTAATGAGATTCTTGTCCAACCGATTTATTTTTAGTTAACCTTTCGTTTGTTAATGACTAATGATATATGTGTATGTTAATGTGTATATTAGCTTATATTAATGTTAAAAGTTTTATATGTCGGATCCAAAGGTGAATTGAACCCTCGTGGGTTCGAACCCCAGCCGCGCTGATATGAGAGTAAAATCTCGCACTTTCACTGGACTGGTTACACGGAAAGTGAAAGAAATTGGCCTACGTATTTAACATGTGGTATTAAAAGTAATAGGTACAAATATATTTGATCGTTTCACTATAATGTGCCTTACTGTTATTATAGAACTCACTATCTTATTCTAACTATGTAATAGAAGGAAGGATTCAAGGGAATAAAGTGTGAGGCAGACGAAATCGTGATATAGCATGTTGGACTACAATTACTTTTTATAGCAAATTTCACTAGCAAGAGGAAATGGAATGCTGAGAATAGCATTGGTTGGTAGAGTAGGCCTATGCATTGATCTACTTTTGGGTAATGCAATAGAAGTAGAAGATGTATATGAGGCCATGATGTTGTTCTATTTGCAGATCGAAACTGACGAAGCGCTAGAAACTTTCGTTTGGGTGTTGCTGGTTTGTATGACGTTCTTTATTATACTTAACACTGTCATACTGTAAATTTGCTATGGCATTTTTAAAACGAAGTAATTTCCCAAGATGGGTTTTCCAGAAGCTCCGGCATCTTCATTGGACTCGAGTGATGTACGAAGTGACTCTTTACCATATCTCTCTAGATATGATCATCTTTAATTCACTTCTAATTCATCACATCTAATTCATTAACATATAATTCATTCATATCTACTAGATCAGTTCGGTAATTGAAAACATATATTGTTGCATGTTAACACTGGTTTGTTTATTTTGACATCTGATACATATACTTACATGTAATGGGTCTACATTATAACTTCGTTATAATGCATGCATACCGTTATAACGGGTGTCAGAGTTAAATTATAAGTGTTAAGTTATTCTTTAATTAATATACGTATAGTATGTTGCAAACTAAATAACATTTCTAAAAAAAGCTTGTATTAGAAATTTTATGAGGAACTAGTACATTTCAATAGTATTCTATGCAGTGTTTACTTTTTCTAATCCACTGTTTACATTTGGTGTCCACGATGTTCTATTTATAGCTTTTACAGAAAAGATCTATTCACATTTTATTCATTTTTAATTCACGAAATTCACAAAACAGTCTTTTAATATCCGGTTTAAAACGTGAATATAAGGTCCCAAAAAGCACTTACGCCCAATAAAATAAAAGCAAAGTGATACAAATGCAAATAAAAATATAAATAAAATGCACCTAAAAACGAATGGGTTCAAATATGAAGTAAGTTAGTTTGTTAACTGTTCTTTTTCAATTTCACTTTATTCGTAGTTTAAATAAGATAGGAGTATGAGAAGACTTCTCCAATCCTCTCTGTGCCACACTATATCATCAGTCAATCCCCTCTTTAGAGACTTAGTCATTCATTTTGTATTTTTAAGTCTCATCTTGATGTAATATTGAATAAATACACATAACTAAGGTGGCTTCCAGGGGTGGATAAAGAAAATTTTTAAGGGGGGGGCTCGAATTTTTTTTCGAGAGTACACATTTATTGCTTATCCCCCCTCCTTCTCCGGGATATGTGACGCAATCAGAAAAAATGCTGTGTGGGGGCTCAACATTTTTCACTACTACGCTCGGCCCATACAGTGAATGTATTCCCGTATCTTATCCCCTCCCCCCTCATACACGTACTAAAGTGAGAAGAAAACCTAACATACTTAAATTCTTACATTTGTTTTGGAAAAAAAGTAGGTTAAATTTTTTCACCTCTGAAGAAACTCAGCTGAGCTGGAAATTCCGGTGGGGGGGGGGGCTTAAGCCCTCCCAGTTAAGTCTGTTTGTACCACTGCTTCGGGACAGAGTTCACATTTTTTACTTACACCCTCCTTTCTTCTTGTAGGCCTACAGTGGCTGAAGTGAAAATGGAGAGCTAGTGAAACTATCAACATTTTTCGGGCCCCCTTCCATTATACAGGACTCCTAGTATACCAAACATGGGCCCTTATTTGAGCTAGTGGAACTGAGTTCCCTCTCGTACCCCCCCCCCCCCCCCCCCCCCCCCAACCACTGCCCTTACAAACATATTGACACATAGAAATTGCCATAGAAGCAATTAAGATATAGTTTAAAAAATTATTAACGGGGCCTAAGGGGGGAGGCCGGGCCCCCCCCCTGGATCCGCCACTGGTGGCTTCGTCAAATCATAGTAGGCCTATACTGTAATTGTCATACATGCATTTACTGTGAATATGGAAAATAAGAATAATTTCAATGACAATTACTAATTTTGCTATAACAACAGTGTATTGCAGTCAGTAATCTACCTCTCTCTCTCTCTCTCTCTCTCTCTCTTAGTGCACTGCCTACTGGCAGGTCCATGATATATAACGCCTCCATTCATCTCTGTCTTCAGCACTGCTTTTGATGTCCACATATGAGATGGTCTTTAAATCATCTAATATTCCTTTTGATTACCATAATACTTGGGGATTCTGCTTATGACGAGGTGGGCCCCTATGCCTTCCTCAATAATCCAAAACATACGAAATGTAGCTTGTTGAATTTTGTTCACAATTGTTGAAAATTGTGGTGCTGTTGTCATGGACCAAGCACTACAACTAATAACAATAATATACTTTACTAGTTATTGTTTTACAAATCAAATCCCTGTGTTGTTTTTTGATTCCTTGAGGACTGGTACAACGAAATGATTGATTGGTCGGCAGAGTCATATTCTAACGTTGAACCTGTGCTGTTCTCACCTGGAAAGATTTGGTATCCTAAAGTGGACCTCACTAACATGTAACATAATATAATACATAACAAAGTTTAGAGTGCTACAGTCATCAGTGACAACATCGAGCACTATTGAGACAAAATCAAGCCGACGAGCAAAAAGAAGGTCCACAAACGGTGCAAACTCAAAAATCCAGAGAATCAGTCAAAAGTTAGATAAAGTTATATGTAGAGACATCTAAATCCAGTCTACAAATTTATCCTGAAGTCTCAGCCGATAGGACTGTGTCGAATTCATTGGAATAAAGCTAAAAAGCTCAAACGTCAGTTTTCTCATTCGAAAGTGATGTCAGTGACGGAGAAGCCCAGGAATTGAACCCGCACATATTGATCCGCGGTCGAGCATTTACCGACTTAGAGTTCGAAAGTCGAGCCGACTTAGTCGAGTTCAGGTGTATTACACACCTCTCTACGATAGCTGACTTCTGCCATCTTGAGCTACTAATTGTTACCATAAATTTATTTAAGTAATTAATTAATTAAATTAATTATTTAAACGAGTGTGTCGGAAGACTATTCTTAAAGCGGCGTCGACTGCAGTAGTCGACTCTGTAAACTAGTGTGTTTTTCGCGTGTGTAAATCAATAAACACAATAAACAAGATCAATAAACACACTATACTGTTACGTTAAACTAAATTATCATCAATATTCAACACTAAGCTATAATTCTCTAAATCTCTTAATTTCTAAAAGTACTATTTATGATACAGTTGTACAAAAAAGTATTATTCAATTCAAATACCTTAGTCCAGTAGTTGTAACAACACGTTATTTTAATATGGTTTTTTGCAAACGCTTTAGTATAGCCTACGTAGAAGGCGATATTTTTTATCACTTTTATTTCTATTTCATTGCTTCTTTTCATCGACTCTGTCATTTGCATTGTCTTCTAGACTATGTAATGAAATATACATGTAGACTTACACTAAGAATTATTATCTCTATCATTTACCTGTAGCGCTGGTTTGGCCAGCAACAACAACATGGACTCATCTAAGTACAAGATAGCCGTGTTCAACAATGGCTTCACGGAGATCGCAATGGCCGGATCAATCAAGACTAAGTGCAGACTGAAGCTGACGTATTTCCCATTCGACCACCAGGCTTGCTTCATCGAGTTCACACTCATCAGCTACAACTACTACACGGTAGCGTTCTACTATCCGCTCGGAGTTGATCTGGAACTGTACAGGAAGAGCTCTCAATGGGATATTGTGAAAACCAAACAAGTGGTCTGTTTCTCGCTAAGTGACGTTTAAAATGTAAAGGGAATTTTGGATAAATACATTATTTATATGATTGCACACTGTGTGAGGAAGCACATATGCTTGCTTAAGACCCATTTCTTCCTTCCTCTCCATGGATATTAGTAATCGTTGCCTTTTGGTGGTGAATCAATTGCAGCCGGAGAGAATTTAGGAATAACCTTCCATCACCCTGGGAATTGTCCTTCCTAAGCTGTCAACAATCGGTCTTCCAAGGTGGTCAGTCACAAAGTAATAACCGTGGTCGATGCAGCTTAACTTCAAGGGCCCTAGCGGGGAGCGCGCCTCAGAAACAATAAGAGCTATGGTAAAGTAAAAAGTAAACATGCATTCTAGTGAAATGATCAATTATGTTGATATCAATCACTTTTAATACCACATGTTTAAACCGTTAGGCAATTTAGACCATTTTCCGAATAACGAGTCCAGTAAATGTCCGATATTTTACTCTCAGATCAGTGCGGTTGGGACTCGAACACGCGAGTGTTCAAATCACCTCAGGATCTATCATTTAAAACTTCACGACCGAGTAACGCTGTTCCCTTATGTTTGCCCCACTTTAACCGTTGCTGTTGTTGACATTTTCAGATTTATAAAATAGAAGACAGAAATCGACACCGCAGCATCATCTATCTGCGACGTAGACCGACCTACTTTGCTCTGAACTACATCCTGCCCACAGTGATCACGTGCTTGCTCTCTCCCCTAGTGCACCTCATCGCCTGTGAGTCCAAGGAAAAACTCACTCTACAGGCCACACTGCTCAGTTCTTACATTGTATCTCAGTTTACCATCTGCAGCCACCTGCCGACCTCTTCAGACAATATACCGCTCATAGGTAGAACAGAACTTGTTGTTTGCTTCAAGTTTATTGCTTGAATATTACGAAGTCTGTAAGTACTTAGTTAATGCACGAGGTACGTTATGCTTGCCCGATTGCTAAGTTACTTATTTATCTCACTATCTTCATGAAAAGCCAGCTGTCTTCTGAACTTGATGTCTGTATTTAAAGGTATGAAATGTAATTGTATCAAATTCTATTATTTAACTACTATTAAGGCGATATCGTTAATTGAATTAATTAACTACTATTAATATGATAATATTGTTGTTTTATATTGCTTAAGCAATGATTTTCTTTCTCATATTTCAGTACTCTACCTATTTATCGTCACTAATCTCAGCGGATTATCTCTCCTAGTTACTCTCATTGTAGAACTAGTCAACGAAACTGACGACAAATCTCCGCCATCTTGGATAAAATGCATATTCTTAGTTCCTCTGACGATCAAAAAGAAACTACATAGCCTCGTTGATTCTCCAACAAATCCTGCCGAATCGACAGCTTCTGCTGTTACATCGGCCGAAGACGAAACACCCAAACCCATCAAACAATCTACGAATTCCGCTCATCTCTGGAAGGGTGAAGTTAAATATCAAAGTCAACTAAAGTTTAGAGAATTAGCCAGAAAGGTGGATCGTCTGTTTGCAGGTGTTTTCACTGTTGTTGTTCTTTTTCTAACACTTGGTCTATTTCTGAGTTTGTACCGGAACAGGAATGTTGTTGTAGAACCTCTGGACTTCAGTACGGAGCTCAAGTACGCTATTTACATCAGTGACGACGTGTTTGGGCACTGCATGTACTTCAACACTAAGCCTATCTGTGGTGATGAGGTGGGGGATAAAATATAGACGAAAGGAATGAGACTTCTTACTCCATCTTCTGCTCATCATTTATTTCACCATTGTCGTGTACTTGTTCTGCTTATGTATGCATATATACATGTATATATATACATACATACATATATATATATATATATATATACATGTATATGTAATGTAATGTATATATATATATATAACGTATTTGTATATGTAATATATATGTATATGTATATGTAATATATATATATATATATATATATATACATATATTACAATGTGTTTCCTAGAAATTGTTTATTATATATACATATATATATATATATATATAATAAACAATTTCTACGAAATAGAATTTCTAGGAATATATATATATATATATATTGATAGTTATACTTATATATATATATATATATATATATATATATATATGTATACATACATGTATATATATAGGCCCTATATATGTACATGTATATATATATATATATATATATATATATATATATATATATATATATATATATATATACAAACTGGGGCAAAAAATAATAATCCCCTAGCGAAATCCAAATTACCTTAAGAAAACCAAAAATATCTCTACGAAATTTACAGAGCTTCTAGGGGAGGAATTTCTGCGTATATCCTGCAAATGAAAATATTTTCATTAGTTACGAAATTACAGCATTTCTACGAGAAAAGTGCTAAAATCAATTTTAACAAGGCTTTTCGAAATGTCAGTCGTTCCTTTTAAAGAAAATAACGAGCCTGAAAAGGGCCGTTTACTTAAGTGGTGAAGTTTAAGCCTGCACTACCTTGTTAGCTGCTCCAATAAATGATGCTTAAAATTCGTTCTTATGTTAAAATTATTCCTAAATTTTGAAGAAAATGTCCGGTACTTTTGTTTAAAAAAGCCTTGTTAAAATTGATTCTAAAATTTTTTTCGAAGAAACGCTGTATTTTTGTTACTTCTGAATATATTTTCACCAAATTTGCAGGATATGTTTAGAAATTCCTCCTCTGGAAACTTCGAAAATTTTGTAAAATTATTTTGAGTTTTGTCCAAGTTATTTAGACTTTTGGTAAAAAACGCCTTCTTAAAACTGATTTTGCACTTCTTACGAAGAAACGCTGCAATATTTTTCTTACTCAATAGATTTTCACTTAATTTGCAGAATATACGCAGAAATTTCTCCCTTAGAAGCTCCGTAAATTTCGTAGAGATATTTGGAGTTTTCTTGAAGTTATTGAGATTTCGCTAGGGGATTATTATTTTTTGTCCCAGTCTGTATACATGTATATATGTACATGTATATATGTATATACAGGTATATACATACATACATACATATATATATATATATATATATATATATATATATATATTTGTATATACAGTTCTTATATATTTAGTTCTTTTTACTTGGCTGTTTAATCATATTTACCCGTGTTTCGAGACTCTAAAGAATAAAACAAGCGTAACTGCTTGTGTCCTTTCTCTCAGTCTTAGATAAACTGTTTTTAATCATTCATTAAATACATGTATTTAATAGTAATTTAACCAGATTTTATTGTTTATATTAGCGCCTTTAGCTAGTACCTATGTCGTAGGCAGCTCCAGATATTAGCTACATTTAACGTTATTAGCTATGTTATGCTATTTGCTATTTTATTAGCTACTTTGGCGTTACGTTGACCTCTCGATTGACCGGCCTGTAGCAATGTTTACTATACAGTAATACTTCATTACTTCATGAAGTTTCAAACGACAGATCCTGAGTTGAATTGAACTCTAGTTTTTTCGAATCCCAACCGCGCTGATCTGAGAGTAAAATCTCGGACATTCACTGGACTGCTATATGGAAAATTGACTAGTTTGCCTAACGGTTTAAACGTGTGGTATTAAAAGTGATAGATATCAACGTAGTTGATCATTTGACTATAATGCAAGGCTACTTTTTAAAATTTTCAATACGCTTATAACTGAGGTATTTTTACCACGCTGGGGCGAGATTCTCAATATCCATTTTTCTTTGCTTACAAGGAGGCAAGAAGCAATACAGTCTGTGATCAATTTAATATTAATAGCCGTCTTATTCAGTCTATGTTAAGGTTCACTAAGAATTTTTAACCAGGCATTGAATATATAAACTATAAGATGACCAACATTAAAATTTAACTTTTCGCGGTACCGATAAAAATTAGAACATCGTTCATGTAGTGTAAATGCGCGATTATTTATTAAATAAACGCATTTAAGACTACACTTCATTGTCGCCAAAACTGTTAACGTGTCGCTACTATTCCATATTCGACACTCTCTCTATCTATCTCTCTCCCTCTCTTTCTTTCTCTCTCTCTCTCTCTCTCTCTCTCTCTCTCTCTCTCTGGCTTGAACGTATTCCAAACAATAGAGTAAAATCCAATCGAGGAAATTGGGCAAATATAAATAGTCTAATTCAATTAACCTATATATAAATCTTTCAGAACTTCTAACACTTGATTGGTAAGCTAACTAGCATCATGATCATCATCATTATTATCATCCCTTTAATCCCAGTTTAACCAAGGTCGGGATACAAATAAATGTCTCAAATCCTCTCTGACCTACACCACACAACCAGCTAATCCCCAATTTGAGACTTTCCAATCGTTTAATTTTTTTATTTTTGTTGCGATTTCTGGAACCTTGGCTCTCACCAACTGAATGCACTTTCTGACATTGGTAGCGCAAACAAGCAAGTAGGAAAACTTAATCCTTAAAAAATCTATCGCAGTGTGATAGCATTAGATCAGAGAGAGAGAGAGAGTTTAAGTTTATTTCAGAAGCACACGCCACTATAATTTTACATGGAAGTTATAAAAAGTCCAAAGAAATATACAGAAAATACGATCAGGGTACAGAAACTACCTCGGTGAATCAGCTAATATCTTCCCATTATTTCAACATGGCTTATCCTTCTCATCAAGGTTCCTGGTACGAAGACTTGCATTAACGATCATAAATAACTTACGGCTTCGTGCAACAAATGTGGAATGAAAATAAAATCGTTTGTAACTTTTAACTTCCTAAACCTCTCGAGTGCTAGCCATCTAATGGATGTCGACGTGTTATAGTATCAACATAGTTTACGTAAAAGTCAATATTTTACTACCTCATTAGTGACTAACATCACTTCTGTGCTAGAATTTCCTGTTATCTTGACACAGATGCAAACATACACACACGCACGCACACACAATTAATTTTCTACAGTATGTGTAATATTATGATATTTATCATTGTATACATGTACATAGTCCACATACATAAATGTAAAATTTAGTCTACCGGACTTAATCAGCAGCAGAATTTCACAAACTTTCGTAATAGTTATTTTAAATGTAAGCAAAAGTTAAATGCTTAAATAACAAAAACTTCTATATTACGAATATGAATTGGGTCAAACAATAATTGTAGAACTCATCAAGCTAAACAAATAATGCAATTAAACTTAATAAATAATATCAGGAAGTGTTAACTTCCTTGTGAAGCCGTTATTGATTGATTGGCCGGCCGTCTTAGTGACAAATAATGCACATTCAAATATCGATTATTTTATTCCATCAGAGTTAAGCACTTTTCCAAAATTGATCCCTACACATAATAACACATAATTAATAAAACCAGATTATTTAAATAAGGTTCAGCATCATGACTTTAACTGCAATGAGTGTAGGCCTACAACTGTTTATTATCAACAGTAATTAAAGCGAAATACATCAGTAACAGCTGTCCCATTATTACTGTTTGATCATAGATTCTACAATATTCTAACTGAAATTCAAATCAGATTTAAATCCATACAATTCAGTTAGAATCTTGTAGCGGTTCTATTAACTTAATATAAATACAGTAGTTGGTGTTTGGTTTACGTTACCAATGATGCGTTACGAATGTGTAATATTTAACAATGACCGGACGAGTAAGCGTTATCAGTCATCAACTAATGGGCTTTACACAGCTTTTCTCACAATGATTTCGAAACTTTTGTAGATTAAATTGCTATTACTGCAATTATCTAGTTTTAATTAACAGTTATACGTAAGTATTTTAAAACATATAAGTAATCACGCAGACTATTTACATGTACTTGCAGTATAGAAGCAAATGATAATGATTAAATGTGTTTAGTTAAATGAGCATTCATGGTAAACTATCTCTCTCTCTCTCTCTCTCTCTCCCTGAGTCTCTCTCTCCCTCTAGCATTCTAGAAGCCAGGCGCAGGACCAAGGTACATATTCCCACCCACAGTCTACTGCCAGGCCTTATGAAGAGAGATAGATATATCAGCAAGTTAAAGCTAAAAAGCTAATGATAACGTCAGTTTACTCACTCTAAGGCGATGTCAGTGACGGGCGAGCCCAAGATTTGAACCTCACACCTACTGATCCGCGGTCAAGTATCTTACCGACTTCGCCACTGGACCCAGCCGGTTAATCCATTTATACACGCTAGGCTTTATTCACAACTTAATGTATAATTGTCTATTTTACATCTATAGCTTGATCAAAAATATGATGCCCGAGATAGTTAGCCAATATTTTCCTCAGTCATTTCTGGTCGCCTTTGACGGCATTTCAATAGTCAAAATATATAAATGCCATCCTGACCTTTATTGCCATATATAGGCATTATCTGGATATATCGCATAAAATTAAAATAAATTAATGATTTAACGATACTATAATAACGCTTTAACGATTACATATAAACGATTTAACGATTGGATAATAATTATCAAGGATTTAATGATTTCATATTAACGATTTATAGATTATATATTAACCATTTAATGATTATATATTAACGATTATTGACTATTGGTCCGGAAAAAACAAAAGAATCCATCACACGTAACACCAACAGGATGACGAAATTTTACAGTTGATTTGCCCTGTTATGCATTTGCCAATCCTAAGAATAACCGATATTCCCGTATCTGATCATCTCTACATGGACTCGATCCCTCGCGACTCCACTTAGCCTCTGAATTCGTTTAATTTTCTTTCAATTTTATAAATTCATCGGCTCACAAATTCGTAACGAAATTTCAATAGGCAAAATATAGCTTTCAGAAACCATTCGGTGAGCTGCTCAATAGCTCTTTGTAGATGAAGAGAATATGGTCTATCTTGTAAAAGCTAAAAAAGCTAATGCTAACGTCAGACTCCTCACTCGAAAGCGATTTCAGTGTCGGGTGAGCCCAGGATTTGAACCCCGCACATACTGATCCGCGGTCGAATATCTTACCGACATCGCCATTGGATTCAGCCAGTGGCGATGTTGTCAAATAGTATCAGAGTCTCTAAATTTTACAGACTCGTATCTGAGTTAGACGCCTACCTACAAGTTAATAAGAAGCCCGATTTCTATAGCTAACTTACCCGTTTCTATTCCTTCTCAAATGTCAATTTTTAAACAAGACATGGTCTTTTTAACTGCTTTGATTTTTAAGATCTTGCTGTTTGAAATCTAAATTTATCAGTATTCTTAAAAAGCAAGAAAGTTGCTCTATAAAGACTTAGAATTTAAAGCACACAATCTGTTTTCACTAATAAAATGCTTTATGGTTTAACAGAATTAATCGCAAACAGAATATTTCGCAATAAAGTTTCGAATTAAATTATTCTTTCAAGATGTCGGGAATATTTCTCGGTTATCTACAGCTGATGTGTACTGTCAGTGTTTTGTTATCTACTGCAGGCATCTACGCTGAAACAGGTAAAATAATGAAAATCTTAAGGCTCTTCTTCTTCAGTGCACTGCCAAGTGGCAGGTTCAAGTTACATATTCATACTCAAAGTCTGCTTTCTCGCTCCATAAGAGCACTCCTTAGACAACGAGTTAATCGCTTCACAAAGTCTATGCCTTATCCATTTCTTATGTAGCCTATAGCTTGGGAAAAGTATGGCTTCTGAGTTGGCTTCTCGTTGCCTTCCTGAGTTAGATCGATTAATTACCATTTAATCATGGGACAAAATATTTCATGGTGAGGTGGGTCCCCTCTTGTCATCCTAATTTCCCGCCTTAGTCGTCTCTAACGTACAGGCAGATTGTTTGCGGTTGCTATATTCTGCAGTGGTCCAAACACACCCGAGCACAACATAGGGAAAATTTCACTCTATGTAGGCCTAATAAAGATGTTTTTGTTTCTAAAGATTATGAAGAGCAAACAACAGAGACTGGGGGAGATTATGTAAACGACGAGTCTAAGTTGGTAGACATGATCCTCAGCACAACCACGTATGATATCAGGACCAGGCCTTACACTGTTCAGTCTAACGGCTTCATCTTCACCGTCACTCCGAAAATTAGCCTCATTTCTATGATGGATTTGGTATGAGAGTGTTCTAAGTGACTTAGTATTTATCAAACTAAAAGTCATTGTAATGCGTAGAAGTTGAAATACTCTAAAGTATTTAAAGTAGCAGACTTTAGATTTCTACGAAATTATTTTGGCAATTTTAGGACTCTAAACCAAAATTATTACATATATTGTACAAAAAAAGTGTTTGAAACTATAGAAAATTATTTAAAACATATTATGACCGTTTCTCAAAATTATGAAATTACTAAATTAGGTCTATAGTTAAAAGTAGGTTAGCCTACTAATAATTTCGAAAAAGTACATACGACTTATTAAAATACTGAAAATAGTTTAGCTACATCACTCAAGTAATTTAAATATATTTTAATGTACTTTAAATGCGTTAAGAAATGTAGGGTAACTATTTTGAGGTTAATATGTTAAACGAGTGACTTAGTAGATCTAACTGTATGATAAGCGTTAAAGTTTGACTACCGAAATGTAGCTAATTTATTATCATTCGCTTATTTGTATTAAATATTCCTAAATATTTAATATGAATGTCTCAATAGCGCAATGGTTAGAGGTGTAGATAATGTCATGAAGTTTTAAAGGACAGACCCTGAGGTGAATTGAACTCTCGTGGATTCGAATCCCAGCCGCGCTGATCTGAGAGTAAAATCTCGGACATTCACTGGACTGGCTACACGGAAAATGGACTAAATTGCCTAATGGATATAACATGTGGTATTAAAAGTGATAGATATCAACGTAGTTGATCATTTCACTATAATGTGTGTTAATGTGTGTGTTATTATTATTATTATTAAATATTTACTTTAGATTTCTTTATGTTAATGGGTTTCATAAAATGATTTAAGTATTCGTTGATATAAGTTTATGATGTGATTTCTATGTATTATTTGGTTGGTTCTAATATATACATTTCTCAATGTATAGATCTCCAAATCAAACATAGCCTACTGTGTACGAGCTACTTCGTTTAATGAGTAGGCGACATTAGTGTTATTTTCTCCTTCGGAAAATAGAAGGATTTAAAATCTATTTTAAAAATATATTTGCATCAATATATTATATATTTTAGATATACTCTTCAATATATTTATATAAAATTTTCACTGATTGGAGCCAGTGGCGATGTCGGTTAGATATTCGAGCGCGGATCAGTATGTACAGTATGTGCGGGGTTCAAATCCTGGACTCTCCCGTCACTGACATCGCTTTCGAGTGATGAAACTATCGTTAACATTTGCTTCAGCCTTTTTCATTTGAACTGCATTAAAGAATAGTTATTCGTTTTTTTCAGTTGGTTTGAGAACTTTACTAGTTAATGAAATTCATTTTAGTAATCTAGAATATGTTCAAGTACTTTTTTTAACGTAGGCTATGTCCAATATCTGAAAATTAAACGAATTTTTGGCAATATATATATCAGTCGCCATGATAATTAGACATCGCCATCGATGTCTAATTATCAACACAAAATAAAAAATAGGCAATAATTATCCAAAACTGAAAAAATTAAATATGTAATGAATGAGAATGAAGTGAAATTTGACACTTTGTATATTATACAGTGAATGTGACTACCGTATCGCTAAGCTCATCATGTTGATATTTTCAGAGAGAAACAGATGAAGTATTTGAAACCTTCGTTTGGCTTCTTCTTGTAAGTATATTAATGCCTTTGCAATAATTAGATATTTACTGGTATTTCATTTTAACTTAGGCCCTAATTCTTTGAACCACACTAGGCCAATAAAGATTATTAAGTAGGGAATTGAAGGTCATCTTCAGTCGTCGTCGTCGTCGTGGTCGTCGTCGTAGTCGTCGTCCTCATCATCATCATCATCATCATTATCATCGTCATCATCATCATCATCATCATTAAAGTAGTTATTTCAGTATTTTCAGACAACTTGTTTCATAGCACCTATTGAGAATATTTTAATTTACGTTATTACTTAATATTTTATGAGATAAAGAAATTTACTAGAAAAAGGCTTTTATATTTAACATTAAGATACAAATGTACTGCTCTTTTCAAATAAGGATTGGACTAATCAGATGATCTGGTGGAACAAGACTCTAAATTCCAATGTCAACTCTATTTCACTATCTCCGGGAGCCGTGTGGTATCCCAAAGCCGATCTCACTAACAGGTTCTCTACTTTTCCTTTCAATGGCTTTAAATCCTCAACAGAAATATTATTCCCAAGCTATATAGGTTACATTAAGACGTGGATAAGGAAATGCTCTATGAAGATACTAACTTGGTTATCGATGGAGTTCTCCTCCTGAAGGGTAATGAAGAGAACTCCATCTGAAGCTTGCTAGCAGGAATGTGTAGCTTGGAGTATTTCCAGCTACAAACTGGGTCCATTACACTAGCTTGTGCCAGAAAGAGTTTTACATATAAATACAGGGTGGTCCTGAATAAATGCAACAACTTTGAAGGCTAATAACTTTGACAATTTTTATCCAAACGTCTTACTTTATACATTAAATTAAAGACAATTCTCTTTTTCTATTACTTCTCTAAATATTTGAGAGCTACTAGCACACATATTTGCGAAATTGTCATTAGACGCCGAGATGTAGGCCTAATTATCAATTAAATTGCTTGAAACGTTACATCGGCAATTGATCAGTGGTCCCAGCGGGTGAATGCTGTTATTTGAGCACATGGTGGATACAATGAACAATTATTCAATTAAATCTCAATTAATTCTCAATTTAAATTCATTTAGGACATCGATAGAAACTGCAATGCGCTTTTTGAAATACTTAAGGCCTAATGCATAATCTTGAATTATTTATTTGTAGATTTTGAGTTTTCACTCAATTTCATTCAAAATTAAAAAATCGGCGACTAGTGATAATTTCTCAAACACGTGTAATAGTATCTTTTAGTTATTTAGCAAATTAATAGGAAAGAGATTTGTCTTTAATATAATGTATAAAGTAAGACGTTTGGATAAAAGGAATTGGATAAAAAGCTTACTGTGGCATATATATTTAGCCTTTTTAAGATGTCTTTTAAGAATAATAAATAATTTTTGAATTAGGGGCAAACAGGATTGTTTTCTCAGGGAATGACGCCCCTGCCCAGTAATTATTGGTCGAAGTTGAGGAAGGCATAGGGGGCCCACCTCGTCGTAAGCAGAATCCCCAAGATAATGATGTATCATAAGAAATGTTATAGATGATTTCAAGATCCACTCGTATGTGGACATGAAGAGGAAAATGGAAGATAGAGAAGAGTGGAGGCGTTTTATACCATGGACCTGCCAGTAGGCATTGTACTTATAGAGAGAGAGAGAATTATTGAAATTTAGAGTCGAACTCTTGAAAAATCTTGCAAGAAAATTTTACACACTAGATTCTCGGTAAATTTATTTTAATAATTTTATTAATTTTATGAAAGTTTATTTTAGAAAGATTTATGTCGTTATCAGTGCAGGATCGATGAAACGGAATAACTTAGATCCTAAGAAATTCAAGATAACAATTTTCAGCGACGGTTTCACAGAGCTAGCCATGAGTGGAGCGATAGAGACTCGATGTAGACTTAAGTTGACCTATTTTCCGTTTGACAATCAAGCCTGCTACATCGAGTTTACATTCGTCAGCTATCCCTATAATCAAGTAGCTTTCTATTATCCCATTGGAGTGGACCTGGAACTATACAGAATGAATCTTCAGTGGACGATCGTACACACTAGAGAAGTGGTATAATATTTAAACACTTGAAAGAATGTTAATACAGATTTTTTAATTAAATCACACTTATCTGTCTACGGATATTTTAAAAGTACATAAAGAAACAAAATTATAACATTTATAACATAAATCTAAAAGGAAAGTTCGTAGTCTTCTGAGAGTAATAGGCACATAGATGTAAAAATTAAAATTACACTCATCCTAAATTGTATTGAATCTTCTTTGGAATAATATACTCAGCTGCGAATTCTGTATGCCTATACATATACGTATATATTCATACTGAATAAATATTTTTACATATTTAGAATGTCTAAATAGAGTAGGGGTAACGTCATGAAGTTTTAAATGACAGATCCTGAGGCGAATTGAACCCTTGCGGGTTCGAACTGGTTAAACGGAAAATGGTCTAAATTACCTAACGAATTAAACATGTGGTTTTAAAGGTGATAGATATCAACATAGTTGATTAATCACTATAATGCGTGTTTATTTTATAAATAAAATAAAATATATGCATATATATTCATGTACATGTATATATATATATATATATATATATATATATATATATATATACAGTATATATATATGTCATATATATATATATATATATATATATATATATATATATATATATATATATATATATATATATACATGTATATATAATCATGGAACTTTGTAAATCATCATAATACTATCATTTACAATTCAAATAGAAAATCGATGCAAAATCTTATCCGAAATATGACGACCAAGTGCATGAAAATAATATATGTCTAATATAATATTATGGTTATTTTTAAGATTTACGAGCTGGACGACAGAAATCGCTACCGAGCTGTTTTCTACTTAAGACGTAAACCAAGCTACTTCATTCTAAACTACGTCCTTCCAATCGTTGTTACGTGTTTACTCTGCCCCGTCGTTCATATTTTGCCGTCTGAAGCTGAAGAAAAACTGACACTGCAGTTGACTCTCTTCACTAACTACATTGTTTCTCAATTTACTATTTGTGGTCAATTGCCAATCTCGTCTGATAATCTGCCACTTATAGGTGAGTGAACAGTATTTGCAAGATTGTATTAAATGTTATAAAAAATGGCGTATGTCTAAAAGTTTCCTAAATATTTTTTCTTAACGCATAGAAAACAGACAAATGCTGATACTGATATAACATCTATTAAGAATTTATTATTGAAAAAGACAAATTTACAAATAAAAATTAATTTAATATAATTCTGCAATATTAAAATTCTTAAAAATTAGATCATTACGGAATCTGAATTTGGCTGCTTATTAGCCAATTAGTCAGCTAAATATACTAAACATCAGTTAAGTGAGAGCTTAGTATAGAGGCCCCTCGGATTGGAATGTGGGTAAAATTCTTAGTTTATTTCTCTTTAATATTAATCATAATCAGAATTCTGTGAAATTTTGAAATATAATGAAATTTTTTCCAATATGTAGACGAAGGGGATGACAAATTCTAAAACTTAACAGATTTTATGTTTATTGCATGTAACTTCTTTATCAGAAATGCTCGTATGCAAGCCTGGCTAGAGTTCATTTAATCTATTTAATATGAGTTATACGCCCACGTCTATTTCGCTAGTCTTGAATTTACAAATTTAGTTACACATAAATGACATCCAAACAAACTTCTAAGAGGTCATTCGGTTGGAGAGCGCACAGGCTCCAGAAAATGCTGAAAAATTTAAACGAATGGAATGGTATGAAGTATATTATTATTGGTGCGGGACAGAGAGGTTTGGAGAAGGTCTATTCGTACCCTTATATTGACTAAACTGAATTCTATGGATTATGATGATGATTATTATTATTACTATTTTTAGTATTATTATGATGATGATGATGAATTTAATTCTATTTCTAGTTATCTACGTTTTCATCATCACCATTCTAAGTGCAATCTCCATCATCCTGACAATTATCATTGAAGGAATCCATGACATCGACAACAGAACTTTTCCTTCATGGTTCAGTGGTCTGGGACTCGATTCATTCAAAATTATATTTCAGCTTCAGACAATATTCGTTCGTTCCAAACGTACCACTAATGCAGTGAACAGAAATTCCACCCTTAGTTCAACATATGATGGAGGATTTATAATGTCAAATCTTTCAGAGAGAGAAAAAAGAAAATTAAAATATAAATTGAGGCATCAATTCCACAGAAGGTTCCGCGGACTGGCTCGCAATTTAGATAGATTATTCACAGCCATTCTTGTTATAATAGTAACTTTTCTTACACTAGGAATGTTTATGATTTTCTATGTAAATAGAAACAAAATGATCGAACCTTTGGATTACATAAAAGAAATAAAATATGCAAGTTATATCTACGATCAAATCTACGGCTACTGCATGTACTATGATTACAATAAGCCAGGAGACTGCCGTAACGTCTCCCACTACAGGAGCTACGAGTAACGTTACTACGAGTACTCTCAGCTAGGAGTCGTCTGTTGTAACATCTACCACTACAAGAGCTAAGAGTAACGTTACTACGGGTACTATCAGCTAGGAGTCGACTGTCGTAACATACACCACTACAGGAGCTACGAGTAACGTTACTACGAGTACTCTCAGCAAGGAGTCGACTGTCGTAACATACAAGTATAAAAGTTTTGCAGCAATTTATTGAGCCTAGGCGCTCACCAATCGAAATTGTTTTGCTGACTTTGTTTGGATCTTAGGGCTTTAGCCGATTTCTATGATTCGTGTGGTCACGGGTTGGTCTATTCTTCAAACAACCCTGACACAACACTTCACTGATAAGATGCCCAAAAAGAAATGAGTAACTACGTACTTTTAATAATTTGAGCTGAGGAAAAAAGTGGTTAGGATGTTTATGTAGGCCTATTTGAAGTGCAAGGAAAACCGAAGAGCAGCGTTGAGATTGAAGAATCAAGTAGAAATGATGTTGCATTCCCTAGTGAATATCGATCAGTGTGACTGTGCTCAATGTCATCATCGACAGGTTAATCTTGTAATTGAGAGAATTTTTGTGCTTGGTCTGTGAGACATCTGGAAACAAATTTCACTTTCTCTCGAACTTGCACAGACTGTAACCTGAAGAAATCCGTTATATTCAGATATTCTGTGATGCCGCTAATATTTTAAAACTGGATTCATCATGTCAACATCATTATCAGCATTCTGACCGCAAAAATATCTTGAATTCATAGTTAAATTCTTTCAATTAGTTGAATAGATTTTTCAATAGAAAATTAAACTAGTGTTGGCGTAGTCCAATATTGTTTATATGAAAATCTTATCTTATAGTTTCGTTAATCGCTCGGCTGATCATATGGCAACGTCAACTGTCACTGCTTTATGGTTAGGGTTAGGGTTAGGGTTAGGATAAGATTAGGGTTAGGGTTAACTTTATATAATTTATATAAAGAAAAAATAGAGAAAATAATAATTATATAATTTATCTTACCATGCTGGGTCCGAGAATCGCACATTCGCTCTTTTCTTTTCACCGAACGAGTTATGAGGCAATACATGTTGCAATCAATTATGGAAAGTTAGCTGTCACACTTACTGATTTATTAACTATAACTTAGAATATTGAACCAATCATTTAAATATGAAATTAAAGACGACAAATATAAAAATTTAATTTTAGTCAAGCCAACAAAATTGGGATATCATTCATGAAATCTAAACTCCGAGTTAGGCCTAAAAAGAAGGAGCCGCCAAGTCACAGAAAGGCATGTGCTAAAGAAATAATGGGCATGGGGACCTGAGACGTAGACCGGCCTATTTTGCTCTGAACTACATCCTGCCCACGGTGATCATGTGCTTGCTCTGCCCCTTGGTGCACATCGTCATCATCTCAGTTTACCATCTGCAGCCATTAGCGGATCTCTTCAGATAATATGCCGCTCATAGGTAGAACAGAGCTAATTTTTTGTATGCTTCAAGTTTACTGCTTGAATATTACAAAGTCGGTGAGTACTTAAAGAAAAAAAATTAATAAAGCTAATGAGTAAAGCTAATGTTAACATCAGTTTCCTCACCCGAAAGCGTTGTTAGTGACTAGCGAGCCCAGGATTTCAACTTCGCGCACACTCATCCGCGGTCGAGCATCCTACCGACATCGCCACTCGCTCCAGACAGCTAGGGGATATGTTTTGCTTGCCTGGCTGCTCGCTACTGTTATTTTTCTCTATGTATCTTCATGAAACGACAGCTGGCTTCTGATCTTTACGTCAATGAAGCCACTGCTAAAAATAACATACAGAAAATGACAGAATGCGATTCCTTCCAAGAAAGAGCTTCTTTGGTCATAGCATTTGTGTGTCATGGACAGCTTTATCTGATGAGTGTTTTATTCAAATATATTAAAACTTTTATTCAACAAAATTTTTTATAAATTTTAATATAATTGTAGTTATAAAACGACAACATGAATTTAAATATATGTAATTTTAATCAGTGCCGGATTAATCATGCTCTTAAAGAAAAAACTTAAGAATTTGCATATTATTATGACATTTTACCATTGTTAAACGCGAGATGAATTTCTTATGATGAACCGTCATATGGAATTTAAATTTCATATGATGTACAAGTTTCAATATTAGAGCTTTTATGAAAGGAGATATGAAGCGGTTGAGTTGTTCGAGACTTATATGTCTGAGATGAGGTGTCATCATTTGAGCGATGACTTGTACGTTTGAATTTGTAATGTGGACGAAATTATTATATATAAGCCAATAGAGACATAATGACATTAATGACAATAGTATATCTCTATATAGAGGCATTATTATGCCTCCATATAGAGACATACTTATGTCTCTATTTAAAGACATTATTATGTCTCCACTTAGAGGCGTTATTACGTCTCTATTTAGAGACATTATTATGTCTCCATTTAGAGGCGTTATTACGTCTCTATTTGGAGACATTATTATGTCTCTATTTAGAGGCATTATTATGTCTCTAATTTGAGGCATTATTAGGCCTATGTCTCTATTTAGAAACATTATTATGTCCTATTTAAAGGCATGAAATGTATTCAGCTACCTTGACATGTAACTAGTTATATTGTTGAAAATTGATACAATTGCATTATCTTGAAATAGTTTAATTTAAAATTATCCCGTACTAGTTCTGTGTAGTTAAACTGTAGCCCGAAAAATGAAAACTAAACAATTTCTTTTCAATTCAAATTTGTTTTTCTGAAAATGTTATTATTGGTGTTGTGAATCTGATATTATTGTTGTTTTTGTGATGTGTTTCAATGCATTTATTTGTCATATTTCAGTTCCCTACCTACATGTATACAGTATATCGTCACTAATTTCAGCGGTTTATCCCTCCTAGTTATAGTTACTAACATACTATCATTGTGGAAGTAGTTAACCAAACTGACGACAAATCTCCGCCATCTTGGATAATATACCTATTCTTAGTTTCGCTTGCGATCAAAAATAAGACACACAGCCTCTATACTGTATGTATATATTTATATTTATATATAATATATATAAATATATAAATATATACATGTATATATATATATATATATATATATATTTATATATATATATATACTGTATATATTATATATATATATATATATATATATATATATATATATATACATGTATAGAGGGCTATGTGTGTGTGTATGTGTTTACACTATGTTTTTATCATGTGTATCCATAAAAACGACACAACCGAGGCTCTTTAAATTCATTTGACTTGATCAGTAGCCCATTCTCATAAGCTTGGAGTAACTTGGTTTAAATGTCCTTACTAACAAGAATATTATAGATTAGCGAATATGAGTAAGGTTAAATGATTGTTAAATCCATTTAGCCGAACAAGTAATGAAATTAAAGTTAATAAAAAATATCAGGATGTGTTAACGACCTTGTGAAGCCGTTACTCTCGCGCCATCTTAGTGCTAAGCGATATCCATCCACACATCGATCAATCTATTCTAACTCAGTTACGGACCTTTCAAAAATTTATCGCTTACATATAATAACACCCAGTTAATAAAACCAGCTTATTTAAATAAAGTTCAGCATCAAGACTTTAACCGCAATTAGTATAGCTTTGTTAAGTATGAACATTAATATAAGGAAATTCATCAGTTTCAGCTGTCCTATTCTTACTTTTTGATGAAGATTAAGAAATTAGTTTAATAGTTGTTAAATTCAGTTAGGATATTGCAGCCGTTTTATTAATATAAATAGTTAGTATTAGGTGGTACGCTGCCAGTGTTGCTTTAAGACTGTGTAAGAAATATTCAACGCAACGTTAACAACGTTCAGACTAGAAAGAATTATCTATCAGCAAACAGAGCGATTGTCAACACTTTTCTCACAACCGTTTCAAAACTTTTGTAGATTAAATTGCAATTAAATTTTTTAAATTAACAGTTAAACGTAACTATTTTAGTACTTCTGAGAATTCACTCAGACTGTTTTTTGTAGATGATTAGTAACAAATGATCATGATTAAATGTGTTCTGCTAAATTGGCATTCAAGATGAACGTTCTCTTTCTCACTCTCTCTCTCTCTCTCTCTCTCTCTCTTTCACTCTCTCTCTCTCTTTCTCTCTCTCTGTGTCTCTCTCTCTCCCTAGTGTTATGGAAGCTCAGCTGCAGGACCAAGGTGCATATTCCCACTCACAGTTTATTGTTGTCGGACTTTATAAAGAGAGTTAAATTTTTCAATAAGTTAAATTCATCGATACATGCTGGCCTTTATCCGCCATATAATGTATTATTGTAGATATATCTATAAGTTGAACCAAATGTGGTGTCCGAGATAATTTGCCAGTATTTTCCTCAGTTCTTCCTGAGTCGCCTTTGACGGCACATCAATCGTCAAAATATGTGAGTTGATATATAACTGCCATTCTGACCTTTATTACCTGACACTCGCATTCTCTTGATGTATCGCATTGACAATTGACATAATAAAAATAAAAATATTAATAATAGTAATATTAATAATAATAATAATATAATAATAATAATAATATTTATTATTGTAATTAATTTAATAGTTATTATTGTTGTTAATATAATTATAAAAATAAAGAAGTATATTTATAATGCGCCGCTCTATGTGAAGTGCCATAGTAGAGCTAAATGGACAGTGAAGCCGCCTATAGGTGTAGTGAAAGTATAGTATGTATGACTTCATAAAATAGATAAAAAAATATAAAATATTAACCTTTAATTATTTAGCTATTATATATTAACGATTTAGCGATTATATATTAACGCTTATTCATTAGTGGCCCAAACAAAAGAGGATCGATTACAATTAATACCAAAAATATTACGTAAATTCGCAGGTGACTTTTTATTCATTTACCGATCCTAAGAATATCGGATATTCCCCTGTATGATCAGTTCGGCCTGGAGTCGATCCCTCTAGACTCTACGTAACCTCAGAATTAGTCATTTAATTTTCTTTCAATTTAATAAAACTATAAATTAATAAATTTTCCGAAATTTAAGACGAAAAGCTAATCGCTGAATAGAGTATTCAAAAACCATTCGGAGAGTTCTCAAAAGCTCTTCACAGGTGAAGAGCGGACGGCTGTCCTTGTAAATACTATACATGTATTTATACAGACTCGTGTCTGTGTTACAACTAGACCAACAAGTAAATCACACGCCTGTTTACAATAGCTACAAGTTCCTGTTTTCCCTCACATTTCTGTATTAAAGCGTGACCATATGTATAGAATTGCTAAGACTTGAAATCTCACTCTTTGAAGTCCTTAATATATACGTATCCTTAAAATATCTCTATGAGTGCTTAAAAGAATTTTTAGAGGATAATTTAAATCACAAAACGTTTTTTTAAATAACAGGACGCATTGTGGTTGAAAATAATTAATCGGGGACAAAATAACTCGCAGTAAATTTCTAATTAATATATATTTTCAAGATGTCGGGAATATTTCTCGGTTGTCTACAGCTGATTTGTATTGTCAGTGTTTTAATTTCTATGGACTGCACCTTCGCTGAGACAGGTAATGCGATTATATTCTTTAGTCAATTAATAAGAATTTAAAATTGTCAGTGCTGTTTCAGTTGAGTAGAATTTACGATAGGCAGATTGAGAAGGTGAGAGTGATGAGAAAGAATATATGGATTAATTGGGGTCAACATACATGTATACTTGAGTTATTTATAATTTCTTTAAGACGCTTCATCTAATATTGCTTGCTTCTTAGTAATTTACCTTTTCGTATCACACCTTATGTCATATCAGTAAGGATTTTAGATACAGTAATTATGCGCATAAATTCATTCATTCAAGCAGCTAATGCTCAAATGTTGTGTAAAAAGATCCAACGCTGTTATCTCAAAAAACCGTCGCTATAGCACAGTAAGAGGAATAGATCAATTATTACGAAAAATCATGAAATAAATGCGTGTTTATTGGCGAAGCTAATGAACCAAAATTATTCTACAAATGGCTTTTTAGATGATTTTCAATTGTCCATCTCAGATTTGATATTCTATGAATTAATTAGAAATAGGCCTATGTTTGCGTAAACCTCTATTTTATTATTTTCACTCCAGGCAATAAAATTTCTTTGGTTTGCATAGATTACGAAGAACGAACAGATGATACTCTGCCTCACTATGTAAACGACGAGTCGAAGGTGATTGACATGATAGTCAATTCCACCACTTATGACATCAGGACCAGACCTTACACAGTTAATTATAATTTCATATTTTCAGTCATCCCGAAGCTTAACCTCATTTCTATGATGGATCTGGTATGATAGTGTTCATGCTGATGTTCTTAGTAATGTAATGTTTAACTTACTAAATGTAGTTATAAGGCGTAGAAGTTCCAATCAATACAGTAGTTTAAAGTTGCAGATTTTAAATTTCTACAAAAAAACTACTTTGGTAGTTTTAGGACTCTTAACCGAAATCATCACATATTACTCAAAATAAGTTTTTAAAGCTATAGAAAAGTTATTTTAAATGGATTATGACCGTTTATCAAAATCATTAAATTACTATATTATAGTTAAAAGGTTATTAATAATTTCGTAAAAGTAGCTACGAGTAGTTTAAATACTTGAAAGTAGTTAATCTACCGCACTCTCACTCTCTTGGTGCACTGCCTAGTGGCAGGTCCATGGTATACAACGCCTCCACTTTTCTCTGTCTTCCGCCTTCCTCTTCATTTCCACATATGAGTGGGTCTTTAAATAATCTAACATACCAAATCTCGGCCTGCCCCTGCTTGTTTTTCCTTCAATTCTACCTTCTACATGTATGACCTATTTTAATAGACCTTCTCCCCTTAGAATGTGTCCTGTCCAACTCTTCTTCCGTTTCTTAATACATTTATCAACTGTCTATCTGTGCCAAATCTCTCCAGAACTTTCTCATTTGTAACTGTTTGAGTCCAGCAAATCTTCCTTCCTAAGGTCCACTCAAGTACGGTACTCAAGTAACTTAAATTAAAATGTAGGCTACTTTAAATGGGTTATGAAAACGCAGAGTAACTATCTTGAGTTAAAGGTATTTTACTAGAAGGCTAACTTAGTAACTGAAAAGTGTTAAAATTTAACTACCTACGAAAATGTTGCTAAGTTATTATAGGTAGCCTATTTTATCCAATATTCAAAATTAATTTATTCTGTTTTCCTTTGCCAATAGGCTTAATACGGCTTGAATATCTTTCAAGATTTTTAATAGGTAAATGTAGCAAAAGCTGAAAATCTGGCTATGAACTCAATATAGGGCCTACTTATTCCTACTTGATTAAAAAAATAATTATATGTAAAAATGGTTTATGTATTTCTATTTATTTATATGTGCGTGTGATGTGATTTATATCTCTCTTTTGGTTTGTTCTAATAGGCACAATTCTCAATATAAGGGCCTGCCTCGTATACTCCATTTAAGGCGTACCGTGGCCGTTATTATTGTTATTTTCTCTTTTAAGTAATTGAAGGATCAGTTTTATCCGATGTTTTTTAATATATTTGTATCAATATATTATATAGTTTACATATTTTTTAATATAATTATTCATAGAACATTTGAACTGCATGTAAAACTGTATTTCCTAATTTTCAGTTGTGTTGAGAATGCTTGGCCCTACCTCTTAATGAAATTCATTTTAGTAATCCGAAATATGTTCATGTACTTTTTTTATTTAAGGCGTGCTACATCTATATACGATGTGTGAAAATTAAACTTAGATATAAATTAAAATTATTAATGTAATTGATTTAATTAAGAATGAGCTCTCTATAGAAATAGATTGGCTATTCAGTTCATAACGTAAAGTTTGCTTTTCATTTTCGCTACGCACAAAACGTGACTGAAGTTTAGGCCCCTAGAGAAAATATTGGGAAGGTTCGAAGTTAATTTTCTTCGAATATTTTCAAAAAATTCCAGGTGTCTATATTTAGCTAGCTTAAATATCGATAGATTTCTTAGGCTTAATGAAGGAATATTTGAAGTACATTTTTGTTCAATTATGAAGTTGGAAAAATACTGAAAGGGTATAAAATTAAAAAACCACCTTGAATATGAAAAAATTTTTTAGTCAAAATGATGTCTACTTGTCAACACAAAATTAAAAAAGGACCTAATTATCTCAAAACTAAAATAAATGAAAAATGAAATGAATGAGAATAAAGTGAAATTGGGCATTATATATAGTCTATTATACACAGAATATGATTGTTAAACTACAAAGCCTTTCATGTTGACATTTTCAGAAAGAAACAGAAGAAGTATTTGAAACATCCATTTGGCTTGTTCTTGTAAGTATAACATTTACATTAATTAGATATTTACTTTTAAGTATTGCATTTTAAACTTTATTCTTTGAACCACTGGAAGCTAATGAAGATTCCTAATTAGAAAATTAAAAGTACTCGCCATTTTTATCGCCGTAGTCATCGTCATCGTCATCAAAATCGTCACCGTATTCATCATCATCATCTTCATCATCAGTAGCATCATCATTATCATCATGGTTATTCTAAGACAACTTGTTTAATTAAATCAATTGCTAATATTTAAATATATGTTAATAGGTCTAGTTGGAATTTTATGATAAAGAAATTTGCTTAAAAACGGCTTTTAATATTTATTATTGCGATACAAACATAATATGCTTGCATTTCAATATTAATATTAAATATAAGAGCTGTTCTTAAACATATTTATAAATTTCATATTCATTATTGCTCTTTTTCAAACAAAGAAATGGTACAATCAAATGGTCTCGTGGAACAAGACGCTTTATTCCAATCTCAACTCAGTTTCACTCTCTCCCGGAGCGGTGTGGTATCCCAAAGTCGATCTCACTAACAGGTTCTCTGTTTTTATCTATTAATGGCTTTATATCCTCATCAGCAATATTATTACCAAGCTATATAGGTTACATTAAGATGTGGATCAGGGAATGCTCTTTTGAAGATATTAACTTCTTTGAACGATGGAGCTACCATTAGTGAAGTGAAAGCTGCAGCTAGAAGGAATATGTAATCTGAATTCTAGACTTGCAAAATATTAGAGAAGAAAATGTAACGTAACCCAGCTACAAACGTGCTCCATTGCACCAGCTTGTGCCAGGATAAGTTTTATGTTTTGAAAAGTTTAAAAAAAACATGAAAATCTCGACCATCACCAATTCTAATTATTTCGGCAAATGGAGCAGACAATTTTTTGAAATTGCACAAGTTTGTAGCTGGATACTGTTACATTTTACAACAAAATCCCATATGTTTGATATTGTATGGATGTGAAACATAGACATTAAGGAAGGAAGATAATAGAAAACTGGAGGCATTGGAAATGTGGATTTGGAGAAGAGTGGAGAGGATTAGCTGGACTCAAATGGTTACAAATGAGAAGTTCTGGAGAGTTGGTAGAGATAGACAGTTGATGAATGTATTAAGAAATAGGATGAAAAGTTGGATAGGACACATTCTAAGGGGGGAGATCTATTAATAAAGGTCATAGAAGGCAGAATGGATGGAAAAAGAGGCAGGGGCAGGTCTAGATTAGGTTTGTTAGATGATTTAAAGGCCCACTCATATGCGGAAATGAAGAGAAAAGAGGAAGACAGAGAAGAGTGGAGGCGTTATATACCATGTACCTGCCAGTAGGCACTGTACTAAGAGAGATTTTTGTATTAGGTGCAATTAGAATGCTTCTTGTGGATTTGGTAAATTTGTTTAGTGGGCTTTTGATTTTCAAATGTACAATAATGTACAATAACGTAAGCAGCTTATTATAGAATGTGTATGTTAACGCGACGTCAAACTGGAATACAGGACGTTAGGAATAGGAAATGCATACCAAATTTATATGCCATACCAATCCACCATGTACTATGTACATATTTTGTGTTTCTTTATTTCAATAAGTGCTAATTAAGTAAATGTTATAATAGCAATTTAACACATTCATAACGTTTTCAAGATACTGTATACACCTCAGTGTATAGTATCTTGAAAACATTATGAATGTGAAAACATTATGTGTTAAATTAGTGTTAGCTTAGAAATATTTACACATCTACACATATTTAGCAGTTTGCTCAGCCAATTTAGATTGTGAACATTTTGATGAGCCCCGGTTGTGATCCTTGGCAGCTGAGATACGCGCCATGCATGCAGTCGCTAGGCTGGTCGCTAGCTGATTTTCGTTTACTGTGAGAGAAGCAGCAGGCGACCAAGATGAACTCGATTACATCTTGGACGAAGCCGGTTCCACCCGCGGGAGCCTTACCTGCTGCTTGATATGTTCGAGGCTAGGTTGACCTTGCACTTTCTGCCGGAGCTAGTTGTTTTTCTCTATATTTTTTCTTAAAAGCCAACAGATTAAGGCAGCTTTTTATTATTGTTGTATAATTTTTATTTTTTCTGTGTTAGATTTTCTGTGATGTGAAACGCTTTACACTGTATGTCGTTCAATGAATTTATACTATAGTTAAAAAAAAGTTAAATTTAATTAAAACTTTTTTATTAATGTCTAGGTATAAGCGAATGAAATGACTTTAAATTATTGCCTATTTCTTTTGCATAATCCACCACAAAATGATTGCACTTATAATGGACTCAATGGGAAATTAATATACCTATTTTTCAGTTTTTAACCTTTTGGCTTAAAAATTTTGAAATTTATAAGGGAATCATTAACTGATTTCGGACAGAATATTTTTTCATAATTGTATTATTTTGCTATCTCTTATAGACTGACAGAAAGATTGCCTTAGTAGATGTAAAGTGAATTAAGCCTTTGCACTTAAAAGACTTCTATCATTTTTGTAAATAATTATAATATACATCTAGATATAAATATAACGATTATATTTAATTACTAAATACCGATGTATGCACACGCGTTGTGACCGAGTTGCTAAAGAATATTCCAGCCGTGGATTGTGCGTGTAATAAAAGGGCAATAAAGCACTAAGATCCAAACATTCTGTTGGTGGGTGCCGGGGCTCCAGAAATTGCAACATAATTTTCTAAAACAAATAGAAAAAATGTGTATCCCGAAACGCTGTCAAACAGGGATTCAAAGGAAATGATGATGACGATGAGGATTATAAATTGAATACCGATAAACTTAGGCATATATAATCGGCATTTTTAATTGCAGTCTCTTATGAATAATAAGTCATTTTGGAAGTATTGAAATTTAGAGTCAAACTCACGAAATATCGTACTAGACAATTACCCATACTAGATGCTCCTTAAATGGATTTGAACATATTTGTTTATTTTAAGATCCATATTTTATAATTATTTATGTCGTTATCAGTGCAGGATCAATGAAACGAAATATCTTAGATCAAATGAAATTCAAGATATTATTTTTCCACGGAGGCCAAACCGAAATGTACATGAGTGGAACGATACAGACTCGATGTAGACTTAAATTGACCTATTTTCCGTTTGACAATCAGGCCTGCTTCATCGAGTTTTCATTCGTCAGTTACTCTTTTTATCAAGTAGCTTTCTATTATCCCATTGGAGTGGGGCTGAGTCTACTCAGGAAGAATCTACAGTGGACGATCGTACACACTAGAGAAGTGGTATGAAGTCATTTTTTGGAATTTAATGTTAATAGTGAAATATGCACTAGGGCATATCACATTAGGATAGCTCAATCAGCAAATAAAAAATCAGAAAGCTGGGTTGTTATAAAAAGTTAAATTAATTATCGAATCTCTTCCGAATCTCTTCAATAAGAGGAAAAGTTCGAACAAAGCCACTAAGATAAGGGCTGTTGGGAGTTAAGTGCAGCCACGCTACTGGACGGTTTTGAAACATGGAAGCTAGACAAGGAGGATATGGGAAAACTAGAGGCATTAGAAATGTAGCTATGAAAGGAATGGAGAATATTAAATTGCTGGAAAAACATTTTGCACGAAGAAGTTCTAAATAGGGTTAGCAGAAATTGAGATTGAAATTTATGGATAACATAGGGAATATAATGAAGAATTGGATGGGTACTAAGAGGAAATGGTTTTGCTGAATGAAGTAGCTGAGGGAAAAAGGCGAGGACAAAGGTTTGAGGATGACCGAGACTTGAGATTTTGTATGATTTGATATCAAATTTATATGCTGATACTTATAAAAAGGCGGAGGAGATATATATTTGTGGAGGAATTATATCCCATGAACTTACTAATGGGCAGTGTAAAAGAGAAACTATTTTATTTGTTATTTATAAAAATTAATACATGAAATAAATAATTTCAGCTAATTGTGTGATGTTAGTAGTCTCAGATAAATTATTACCAGAATACCTTAACATGCAAATAACGGCCTAACCGAAATTCAATTGAAAATGTATGATGACAAGTGAAAAAAGTTAGAAACACATTTTTCAATCGAAGCACAGTTAGCTAAAAATACTTTATACGAAAATATGGAAACACAATTTTTTAGATCTTCTAACACCATTTTAGAAAGGCTGGGAACAAAAGCATCTGAAGACGTCATTCTTAAACTGATTGATAGTAATGGTGTATCAGCATTGCTTCATGGCAGTGCTGCTGCCACCTTGCGAGATTCAGACTTAAAGAGTATGAGTAGAGCATATGACAGTATCTTTTCGAAGATCTTTCATACGACTGACAAGGAATTAATTATGTGGTGTCAATATTATTTTGGTTTTTGGCCTTTGAGTATCTTATATGAATACCATAGATATAATTTTCTAAATAAATTAGTATGGGATGCCAAAATTATTAAAAGGATCGAATTAGATCATCCAGATTATTTAGAATTTGAAAGTTTACAAAGGAAATATAATATTTGGTTTGTTGATTCTGTTGCTAAAGTACGATTAAAATTTTTGATCTACGTTGACGAAATGCTACATAATGAATATTCTAATGAATAATTGAGTTGATTTGATTCTGTTTGTCACTTGTAAACTACTAGGTTTGCACTGCTTAGCTGTACTTGTATGCAAAGTGTTTTTTGTTTTCTTTTATTTTTCTTTCTTTTTTCTATATCTTTGTCCGAAACTACCATGTATTGGTGAAATAAAGTCTATATTATAGCATGAATGAATAAAGTAGATGCGTAGTCCTTTGAAAGCAATACAAAACTTAAAATGAAACTTCATCTCGTGAGGTGTAGAATCTGCAGCTGAAAAAAATGCAGCTGCCTATTCAGTATGCTTATTCATGTCCATGTATATACATGCTGAATAAATCAAATAACAATTATATATATATATATATATATATATATATATATATATATATATATATATATATATATATATATATATTATGGAACTCTGTTAACCAAACTAGTATTATAATGTATAATTCAAGCTGAAAATTGATCAAAATCTTATTCGAAAAATAACAACCAAGTGCATAAATCTATTTTTATTTCTAAGATTTACGACCTGGATGACAGATGTCGCTACCGAGCTGTTTTCTACTTAAGACGTAAACCAACCTATTTCATCTTAAACTACGTCCTACCAATCGTTGTTACGTGTTTACTCTGCCCCGTCGTTCATATGTTGCCTTATGAAACAGAGGAAAAACTAACACTTCAATTGACTCTCTTCACCAACTACATTGTTTCTCAATTTACAATTTGTGGTAAACTGCCTATAACATCAGATAATCTGCCAGTTATAGGTGAGTGAACTTACACATTATTAACAAGATTGTATTAAATGTTATCAAAAATAGCGTATATTAAAAATAGCGCAGGCCTATGTCAAAAACTTCCTGAAATATATTTTCAGCATTCATAAATAAGAGGCAAATACAGATTCCGATATATAGAATTTATTTAGAATTCAAAATTGACCAACAGCAATAAACAAATAAAAATTAATATAATTTAATTCTATTAATCTTTAAATTCTTTCAAATTTGATCTTTATGGAATATGAAGTTAGTTAACAGCCAGTTAAAACACTAATTTTACATGTATTTGTCAAAAGTAAAGTGAGAGCAGAGTATATAGGCCTCTCGGGTTAGGATACAATTCTTAGTTTACTTCTTACTTAATTGTATTAAAATCAGAGTTTTGAAAAGTTTCTGTGAAATATGAATGTTATATGGAAATTTCTTTCTCGTATGTAGACGAATGAGTTGACAAATTCTAATACAGAATTGATTGTAGTTTTATTATTTATTATTGCCTTAGCAGTTGCAGTGGTGGGAAAACAATCCTGTGAGTAAACAGGATTCGATTTGGAGTGCAAGGCCCTAAAATTACTACAAAAATTTAAACGAATGGAATGGAATAGATACATTGTGATTAGTGGGAGAAAGAGAGGATTAGAGAAGGTCTATTCGTATATTTACTTTGGTTAAAGTGGGATTCTATGACAAATGCTAATTTTGAATATGAATATTAAAATCAATTTCTAGTTATCTACGTCTTCGTCATCACCATTCTCAGCGCAGTCTCCATAATCCTGACGATTGTCATTGAAGGAATCCATAACATCGACGACAGAACTCTTCCATCTTGGTTTAGCGGTCTAGGGCTCGATTCATTCAAGATTATATTTCAGCTTCAAAAAATTTTCATTCCTGCCAAGGGTACCGTGGACAAAGCCCACAGAAAACAAACCGTTAATTCAACATATAATGGAGGAATTTTGATGTCAAATCCTTCAGTGATAGAAAAGAGAACATTAAAATACAAAATGAGGCATCAATTCCACAGAAAGTTTCGCGAACTGGCTCGCAAATTGGATCGCATATTCATAGTCATTCTTGTCGTGACAATAACTTTTCTTACGTTAGGAATGTTCTTGATTTTTTATGTAAATAGAAATAAAATGATAGAACCCTTGGATTATATGAAAGAAATGAAAGATGCAAATTATATCTTCGATAATATTTTCGGCCACTGTATGACGTACGACTACTATAAGCCAGGAGTCGACTGCTACAACTTGTCCTTCTATAGAAGCTACGAGTAAAGTTACTACGAGTACTAGCAGCTAGGAGTCGACTGTCGTATCATCCATCACTACAGGAGCTACGAGTAACGTTACTACGAGTACTATCAGCTAGGAGTCGACAGTCGTAACATCTACCGCTACCGGAGCTTAGGATACATTGTATAGTCTAAGTGCTACTATTCTAAATGGTCGGACCCCCTATGCCCCCTTTGGATCAGCGCCTGGCTTCCACTTGACATAAAACTATGAATTTGCTTTAGTTAAAGATATTTAATGGGCGGGATTTCGGCCTAGGCCTACCGGACTCGGGCCTATAGGGTGCCAACCTATGATGGGCGCCACTTCACGCCTCAGGATTTTTAAGGTATAAAATTGTGTAGCAATTTATTGAGCCTAGGCGCTCACCAACCGTTTTTTCTGACTTTAGTTTGGATCTTTAGGCTTTAGTCGATATCCACGATTCGAGTTGTCACCGACTGGTCTATTCTTCAAATAACCCGGACACAAAACAAACTTCATTGATAAGATGCCAGAAAGAATGAATAACTGCTAGTGGCTTACTTTTAATAATTTTTGTGGAAACCAGTGGTGAGGATGTATATGTATATGAAGTGTACGGAAAACCGAAGAGATGCGTTGAGATTGATGAAGCAAGTAGAAACGAGGTTTCATTCCCTTGTGGATATCGACTGGTGTGACTGTACTCAATGTCATCATTGACAGGTTCATCTGGGAATTGAGAGAATCATTGTGCTAGGCCTGTGAAACATCTGAAAACAAATTTTACTTTCTCTTGAAAGTTACACAGACTGCAACCTTAAGAACTCCGTTATATTCTGACATTCTGTGATATTAAGAATTTCTTTAGATTTTATTTTCTACTTAGGCGTCCTCAAACAAATTGTTGAAACCAATCTGTAAAAAAGATACAAACACCACAAAGAATTTAATTAACTCTGATAAAATTAAACAGGATAGTCCATTTAATGTAGGCCTAAATATAAACACTTCGACAATTGTAAATATCACTCTTGCCCGTGTAATAAGCAGTGCCTTTCCAAAATTGAATAAATTTACATACAGTAGATATTTTCTAACGCAGTAGTTGATCTCAAGATGAACTATAAAAAAGAATAAACTGAACCCACTGTCTGTGCTGAAAATAGATTCGAAGATTTAAAAGATAATTAGCTATGTGTGATGCATTCCATTCTTATGCGAAATAAAAGCTCGTCGAGTATGAAGCAGAAATTTTGCTGGATAGTGTCAGATATTTATTGCTAAATTCTGTAAACAAAAACTTCAACTTACTGTAATCAGCATCTTCTTCTTTCCCTGAATCCAAGTTCAACGAGGGTCGGGATACGAATGGATCTTTCCAATCATGTCTGTGTCGCAGCAAATAAGTTCCAGCTTAATATAAATGAACACGAGTATACAATACAGCTTGAAGCAGCTAAGGTTAACGTCAGTTTCCTCACTCGAAAGCGATGTCAGTGACGGGAGAGGCCAGGAATTGAACACGGCATCTAGAGATCCACGCTCGAATATCTATCTATCATTGTATATACATGTATGTATGTATATGTATATATATATATATATATATATATATATACACATACATACATATATTATATATATAATATATATATATAATATATATATATATATATAATATATATATATATACACACTGTATATATATATATATATATATATATATATATATAGAATAGATATATTCTATAATATAGAATTTGAAATCTTATTCATTTATCTTATTTCTTATCTTATTATTTCATTATATATATATATATAAATATATATATATATATATATATATATATATATATATACACTTCCTTATTTGTTCATTCGTCATCTTTAGAGAGCAGGAGGAATAAATCAAATATAAAACTACAATGAATTGCTTAAGAGTCAAGATTAAACAGTCTACTGTGTCAGTGTCAGTTGTACCGTATATTGTATTATAGCATAGTCAAACGTTGAAGTAAAAGAATGAAAAAGAAAATAATTCAATTACTAATACGAGACTCGGCGAGGAAGGTGGCGCAACCCTGTTTAGTGCCTATAGTAGCGTTGAACACCTAAGTCCAGCTCTGGAAAGTTATTGCTTTGAGTCCTCCTTACTCATTTTCAGTTTGTGTTCAATTTATGCGTTTATTGCGGTAAACAATATAATACGAACATATTTGTAATCAATAGAATTCAAGGTCTAAAAAACAGTAAACACGCATTATAGTGAATAATCAACTATGTTGATATCTATCACTTTAAAAACCACATGTTTAAAACTCTTTAGAACTCTTCCATCTTGGCTTAGTGGTCTAGGGCTCGATTCATTCAAGATTATATTTCAGCTTCAAAAAATTTTCATTCGTTCCAAAAGTACCGTGAACAATGTGCACACAAATCTGACACTTAATTCAACAGACGACTTCGAAATTATGTCATCGAATCTTTCGAAAAGAGAAAATAGAAAATTGAACGATAAAATGAGACAACAATTCCACAGAAAGTTTCGCGGACTGGCTCGCAAATTGGATAGCATATTCACAGTTATTCTGGTCGTGACAATAACTTTTCTGACATTAGGACTGTTCATGATTTTCTATGTAAATAGAAATAAAATGTTTGAACCCTTGGATTACACGAAAGAAATAAAATATGTAAATTATATCTACGATAATATCTTCGGCCACTGCATGTTTTACGAGTACAATCAGCTAGGAGTCGACTGCTACAACGTCTCCTATTACACGAGCTACATGTAACATTTCTACGAGTACTTTCAGCTATGAATTGACTGTCGTAACGTCTACCACTACAAGAGCTACGAGTAACATTTCCACGAGTACTATCAGCTAGGAATCGACTTTCGTAACATCTACCACTACACGAGTTACGAGTAACGTTACTAAGAGTACTGTAAGCTAGGAATCGACTGTCGTAACGTCCACCAATACAGGAGCTACGAGTACCGTTACTACGAGTGCTATCAGCTAGGAGTCGAATTCATGCTATAATAGGGGCCCGAAATTTTTTGGACGGTCTCCCAATTTGTTATGTGTACGTCGACTTTTTCTCCGGGACAGAGTTACATTTTTACTTAGACCCTCTTTACCCGTAGGTCTATGTACGATTTTTCTCTTAAAATGACAATGAACACAATGAAAATATCTATTTAACAATATTAGGCTATTCTAAATGGGCGGCCCCTTGGGTCCCCTCTGGATCTTCGTCTGCCTGCCAATTGACGTAAAACTATGAATTTCCGATTGTGAGAGATGTGTCGGACTTCGGCCTAAGTCCACCGGAGTTGGGCCTATAGCGCAACAAATGTTTCAAACCAGTCTAGAAAAAGATACAAACACCTCAAAGAGTTTAATTAATTCTGTTGAAATTGCAGATGATAGTTCGTAAAATCTAAATATAAATATTTAGACAATAAAATAAAATGCCCTGGGCTGTAAAGGGCCCTGGGCTAAAAAATAAGATAAAAGAGACTTTATTTAATTAAAAGTTTAAAAAAAAGCGATTAAAATAATTCCTCTGCACTCTGGGAAGCCGCTTTAGCCAAAGTGCCACTGAAGCAGACTGCATTGAATCACTGGAAAGCAATAGACAGTCGCTGCCACAGAAAAGATTTTTCGCGCTTATCGCCAGTAATGGCGCTGGTCCTCCTGCCTATTTCGTCAATGAAGTCTGATGCGAGAGAGTTGATCGGCCCCAGGGTCTCAAAGGCAATAGGCATGAAGATATAGTTGCCAGATATTTCGGCATACTTCAGAGTTTTCCTATTAGCCGCGGCCTCTGCTGCAGCACCAGCAGCAAATAAGACAATTGTAATTACCACTCTTTCCCAAAGTAATAAGCGATGCCTTTTCAGAATTGAATAAATTGGTATAGATATTTTAAAACGCAGTAGTTGATCTCAAGATAAACTATAAAAAAGAATAAACAGAACTCACTGTCTGTGCTTGCATAGATTCAAAGATTCAGCGGACAATTGACTACAATGTGACGCAGTCCATTCTTATGCGCAATAAAACCGCGTCGATTTTGAAGAAGAACTTTGTTGGATAGTATCAGTTTTTTAGCAAAATTACTGTAAAGAGAAGTTACAGCTTACTGTCTTCATAATTGTCACGGAATGGGTATCCGAGGCATAAATTTCACTTCAACATAAAATTCAAAACTAGAGGATAGAACTATATGTGAAGTGGACCACGGTTAAAAATGTAGCTTTAAGGATTTTGTAATACCGAACTACTGGCTTCCTACTAATGGATAGATAAGATATTTATAGATAGATAAATGGATAGATAAAATAGATAGATAGATAGATGAGAGATAAGATGACGATGATAAGATGATGATGATAAGATGACGATGATGATAGATAAGATAGATGATAGATAGATGATAGATGATAGATGATAGATGATAGATAGATAGATAGATAGATAGATAGATAGATAGATAGATAGATAGATAGATAGATAGATAGATAGATAGATAGATAGATAGATAGATAGATAGATAGATAGATAGATAGATAGATAGATAGATAGATAGATAGATAGATAGCTAGATAGATAGATAGATAGATAGCTAGATAGATAGATAGATAGATAGCATAGATAGAATAGATAAGATAGATAGTATCTATAGATAGATAGATTGATAGATAGATCAGCATGATCAGATAGATAGATAGATAGATAGATAGATAGATGATAGATAGATAGCTACGCCAGATAAGATAGATAGTAGATAGACAGATATGAATAGATAAGATAGGAAAGATATGATAGATAGGATACGAGATAGATAGATAGATACAGATAGATAGATAGATAGTCTAGATAGATAGCTAGATAGATAGAATAGATAGATAGATAGATAGATAGATATGAGTGAGAGTAGATAGATAGATAGATAGATAGTAGCATAGCATAGATAGATAGATAGATAGATAGATGGATAGATAAGAGAGATAGTAGATTAGATAGATAGATAGATAGATAGATAGATAGATAGATAGATAGATAGATAGATAGATAGATAGATAGATAGATAGATAGATAGATAGATAGATAGATAGATAGATAGATAGATAGATAGATAGATAGATAGATAGATAGCTAGATAGATAGATAGATAGATAGATAGATAGATAGATAGATAGATAGATAGATAGATAGATAGATAGATAGATAGATAGATAGATAGATAGATAGATAGATAGATAGATAGATAGATAGATAGATAGATAGATAGACAGACAGACAGACAGATAGATAAGATAGATAGATAGATAGATAGATAGATAGATAGATAGATAGATAGATAGATAGATAGATAGATAGATAGAAAGATAGATAGATAGATAGATAGATAGATAGATAGATAGATAGATAGATAGATAGATAGATAGATAGATAGATAGATAGATAGATAGATAGATAGATAGATAGATAGATAGATAGATAGATAGATAGATAGATAGATAGATTAGATAGATAGATAGATAGATAGAGAGATAGATGGATGGATGCATGGATAGATGTAGCTAGATAGACTAGATAGACGTACGATACGCAGGAGATAGATAGCTAGATAAGATAGATCAGATAGACTAGATAGATAGGATAGATAGATAGATAGATAGATAGATAGATAGATAGATAGATAGATAGATAGATAGATAGATAGATAGATAGATAGATAGATAGATAAGATAGATAGATGAGATAATAAACAACACAAAAGCACTGTCAATATTAGCATATGCAACGATAGCAATATATTAACTTAAAACCTTCGTGTGAATATAAAAATGTTAATTAAATAGTAGAAATAGAGTGTAAGAAAAGAGAAAAGAAGGAAAATAAAGCAGAACAGAAAAATAGGTATCAAATAAAGTTTAGACTAACTAGAGAAATAAATTTACAGTTTTCAGGTTTTAGTCCACAGAGACAAATGTCTCAAACACAGAGCAGGTACACAAATACATCAAGCACCGTTCATGTACATATACACAATTGCAAAAGAAGAAGAAATAACGCAGTAATTATTCATTCATATTTATACATCAAATAATATAAACGAGAACTGTCAAACAATATATAGGCCCTATATATATCTTGAAACAGATGTGAACAAGATTTGCTGAGTCACAGGTAGGCCTACGTTTGATTAAACAAACCGGAAGGGTGTCTCAAATCATTCCACAAAATGAGGAAAACAAAATTATAAAGTGTCTTTCCGAATTCGACTAGGAAATGACTGTACTGTTCACAACAAGTAATTAAGTATTTGGTACACGATTAACAACCTGTAGGCTACCGATGGCTATAACATCTCACCTGTACCGTTAAACATACTTATTTAAATACATTCTTATTTAACACTGGAAGCACCGCGATTTCAAACTACCTAATAGTACCAAGAGCAGTCAAATTGACTGCTGTCATCATTATGTGCAAAAGTATTTATTATGTGTATAAGTTTTACTTTCTTTCTTCGTAATATTATGCACTATTGTTTATTCTCTTATTATTTGTGAAAATATCCAGTTGCATTTCGAGTTCTTTTATTTTGCAAAAATTGAAAAATTAAATGTCCAAACTCTTAAATCACAAAAAAACATGTTTCTGTTGTACGCAAGCCTAATCATGTGACTGTTTCTTCACAGTTAAACAGAAAAATACAAGTAGAGTTTACGTAATATGTTGTTTAGTTTATCTTATAAGTAATGTCACCATCGTCATTCAACTAATCATTATCCTCCTCATCGTCGGCGTTACAACTGACTCATACAGTTTGACGTTCAACGCGTGAAGTGCAGCTTCCACAAACCATTTTCTTGCAGTGAAAGCAACTTTCGGGTGCTTTGTTATTGCTGCACTTGCCAACCTGGCAATTACGTCGTTTGTTTTCATTGGCAGAGGTGGCTTTATCTCCCTGCTGAGCATGCCCCGTGGATCTCCGACTCGCCACGTATAGATTTCTCAGTTCATCTGAAAGTTGAAGTAGGAAATTCCTCCTTCTAATAGTCTTGCCGGTCACTTCCTTGTGTAGTATCTTGCGTTTATCCCGTCAAAATCAAGTATATTGTAAAATACTTGTGTTGACCAAAGTCGCGATCCGGCCTTTACCGTGTTTTTGCGTGCCATTTTATCTACCACATCAACACCAAATTTAGTTGAGTTGTATAATGCGACCATTTCAGGTATTTTTGGTATTAGTCCCTATTGATAGCGACTGAAGCATTGAGCTGAGCAGCACCATATTCTTGGCTGGCTTACTCTTGTAAATTGTAAGTGTTCAATTCTCATGTTTCAGAATAGAAGTACTATGCAGTTCTTTTGTTTTGACTAGAGCAGCCGAAGGTGGAAGTTGACGTCTGACTTTGTTCACCATGCCAACGATGCTGGTGACATTCAGTGCAAATTGTTTTGCCAGGTTGAGCGACAAGCCACTAGAAGCATATGAACCACGCGCATATAATATTGCATCGAGTTCATCACACGACTTTGTCCATGATTAATCACCAAATTGTTGTCTTGCCTCTGTTGCATGCACTGTATGACGAATAATTGTTTCATCAACTAAAAGTTTGAATGCGCTTTCCACCTGGTCTTCTGAGATATGGCGCTTAGCATGTGGTGTTGGACCAGCATTCTCCTTTACAATGTTATTGTTAATATGTACCTGAATCTATACAACACCGAACAATACCGTAGCGTGCAGTATTTTGGCTCGTCGGATTTTGGGTTTGTGGGTCGCCTCCAACCCTCCCACCACGACCATTCCCACCACGACCTCTCCCACGGCTAACGATTCTACCATGACCTATCCCATCGTGAGCTACTCCACCATGAAATGTATTCGTTTCTAATCCAGAACCCGTTTGATATGTCGCCGCTCTATTCAGAGCTGTGGATTCCTCCACGTCAGAGCTCACTCCAGGACTGTCTTCCGCATCATCTGATGCGATAGAGCTACTGTTGGTCCAGTCCATATCACTAACAATATTGTCTTCTATTTCGCCTTTAGCGTCCGTATGACCGGATTCATCATCAGCCAGCAGGTTCAGCAGAGATAGGGCTTGAAAACCAGATAAACATTTGACCTATTCATTGCAGTTGATTTACTGTACATTATGATAACAAATACGCACATATTATTGACAACAACTAAGTAAGAGGTATACCAAAATTTCAGCTGATCGATGCACTGTTGCCACTATATATCATTTACTTTGGACTGATTTTCTAGATTTTGGAATTTGCACCGTCTTTGGACCTTCTCTTCTGTTCGTCAGCTTGATTTTGTCTCAATAGTGCTCGATGTTGTCATTGATGACTGTTAGCACTCTAATTGTTGTTATTATTGTTATTATTACTAAAACGTAGACTTAAACGATTTATATGTGGGTATCATTTCCTGCAGCAGTTATTTTGACTGCCTTGGTACTATTAGGTGGTAAGTGCTCTATCTAAAAAACTATAAACCCTTTCTACCCCAAATTTCGTGAGTAGTAGTGCAAACAATATTTTATAGATGTCTTAAAATATCAGACACCCCACTCATGTAGGTAAAAAATGGCGATCGTTTTGATTTCAAAAACAGTCAAATTGACTGCTTCGGTGCTTCTAGTGCTAAATAAGTAAAACTAATAGGTAAAGCTAATGTTAACGTCAGTTTCCTCACCCGAAAGCGATGTCAGTTACGGGCGAGCCCAGGATTTGAATCCCGCACATACTTATCCGCGGTCGAGTATCTAACCGACATCGTCACTGCCTCCAGCCAGTTAGGGAATATGTTTTGCTTGTCTGGCAGATCGCTGTTGTTATTTAACTTTATGTATCTTCATGAAACGCCAGCTGGCTTCTGATCTTGACGTTAATCATGCCACTGCTAAACGTAACATACAGAAAATGGCAGAATGCGATTCCTTTCAAGAAAGAGCTTCGTTGGTCAGGTCATAGCATTAGTGTATCAATGACCGCTTTATCTGATGAGTGTTTTATTCAAATATATTAAAACTTTTATACAACAATACTTTTTATAAACTTAAATATAATTGTAGTTATAAAGGAGCCAGTCGGTAAGACACTCGACCGCGGATCAGTATATGCAAGGTTCAAATCCTGGGCTCGCCCGTCACTGACATCGCTTTCGAGTGAGGAAACTGACGTTAACCTTAGCTTTACCTTTTAAAACGACAACATTTTACATAAATTTAAATATATTTGTAATTTTAATCAGTGCCGGATTAATAATGCTCGTAGAGAAAAAACCTTTCATGTTACCATTGTTAAACGTAAGATGAATTTCTTAAGATGAAACCGTCATATGGAATTTCAATTTGATATGATGGACAAATGTAAATATTAGCGTTTTTATGAAAGGAGACCTGAAACGGCGGATTTAGTTGTTCTAGACTAATGTGACTGAGCCGAGGTTCCATCATTTGAGCGATGACTTATGCTTTTGATTTGGTAATGTCGAAGAAATATTATATCTCTAAAAAGAGACATTATTATGTCTCTATTTAGAAGCATTATTATGTCTCTATTTTGAGGCACTAAAATGTCTCTATTTAGAGACATTACTATTTTTCCATTTAGAGGCGTAATTATGTGTCTATTTAGATGCATTATTATGTCTCAATATAGAGGCATTATTATGTCTCTAATTAGAGGCATTATGAGCCTATGTCTCTATTTAGAAACATTTTTATGTCCTATTTAAAGGCATGAAACGTATTCGGCTACCTTGACTTGTAGCTAATTAAATTTTTGAACTACTATTAAAATATTGTCGTAATTGAATTTATTAACGACTATAACACTATCTTGAAGTAGTTTCATTTCAAACTATCCCGTTTTAGTTTTGGGTAGTTAAACTGCATAGTTAGGCATAACCCGAAGAATGAAAACCAAACAATTTCCTTTCACTTCAAATCGGTTATTCTAAATATTTCATTATTATTGAAGTTAAGCTGATATTATTGTTTTTTATGTTGTTTCTCGATGATTTTCTTTGTCATATTTCATTAATTTACCTATATATAGTCACTTAACTCAGCGGAATATGCCTCCTAGTTACTATCATTGTAGAAGTAGTTAACGAAACTGACAACAAATCTCCGACATCTTGGATAAAATGTCTATTCTTTGTTCCGCTGGCTATCCAAAGAAAGCACACATATTGTGGGAGAAACAGTTGTTTCTTCAACAAAATCCCCCGAATCGATAGCTTAAGCTGCTACATCGGCGAGAAAGGACATCTCCAACTAACGATCTAGGCCCAATACTCTTAGTATACAAACGGAACAGCATTATGGCTATTACCGAAGGAGAGCAAGAACTTTGCAAAGAATACAGTAAAAAAATAAACACGTACTATAGTGAAGTGATGAACTAGGTAGCTATCTATCAGTTTTAATAACACATGTTTTCATCATTAGGCAATTGCGAATCTCCGAGATTTTTCTCTCAGATCGGAACGGCCGAAATTCGAAACCATATGGCCTCAATTCACCTCAGGATCTGTTATTTAAATCTTTATGCCGTTACCCTTACGCCATTATGACATTCAAAGAAGAACAAGAACAATACAAAAAGGTAAAAAATTATTAATTTACGGATAGATCTTTTTTCATCTCTCTCTCTCTCTCTCGATTTCATATCACTCTTCGTTCTTTAAGAAACTATTGTGTCCCTAGATACCGGTGAATTTATATAATTGTAAAAATATTTATCTTTTCATCAACGTCAATGCAAGTTACATGTTGTACACCGCTTAATTTCATATTGGCAGGCGAAATGCATATTATACATGTAATTGCAATATCATCCATTCCTCTTTGACAATTCTCAGACATAATCAGTATCTATTTTGAATTTAGTTATTCAATTCAGTTCCAATGTCCAATATGTAGAATTATACGATTTATACATGTATATAAATATATATGTATATATATATATATATATGTACATGTACAATTGGACGTCCCAGACATCATCCATGTATGAGGAAACGGATGCTAAATCTTTATTATATAAAAAAAATATATATATATATATATATAATTATACGTATATTATATATATACATATATCTTATGTATATATATATATTATGTATATTATTATATGTACATATATATGTATATATATAGATAGATATATACATGAATATATATATATATATATATATATATATATATATATATATATATATATATATATATTAGTCATGCATAGTCAGCAGGAGGTAGAGTAAAATGAAAAAAGTTGCGTGCCAGGTTTCTGAATTACTTATTTATCACGGTGTCTCTTCATGAAAAGCCGGCTGGCTTCTGAACTTGTCGTTAATCATGCCAATGCCAAACAGAACATACAGAACATGGCAGAATGCTATTTTTTCCAAGAAAGAGCTTCTTTGGTCATAGCATTTGTGTATCATGGACCGCTTTTTTTGATGAGAGTTTTATTAAACTATATTAAAACTTTTAAACAGCAACATTTTTTATAAATTCAAATATATTTGTAGTTTTATTCAGTGCCGGATTAATCGTGCTCTTAAAGTATAAAACTTAAGAAGTTGCATATTATTGTGACATGTTACCATTGTTAAGCGTGATATGAAGTTCATATGACGAAACCATCATAATTAATAATATATTTCAAATGATAATTTGAAATAATATATTTCAAATATTATTTTAAATTTAATATTATGGGCAGCTGTCAGTATTAGCGCTTTCATGAAAGGAAACATAAAGCGACTGATTGATTTGTTTTAGGCCAGTATGACTGAGCGGAGGTGCCATCATTTGAGCAATGAGGTAAATTTGTGGATTGGTAAAGTCGAGGAAATTACTATATCTCTATTTAGAGACATTATTATGTATCTATTTAGTGGCGTTATTATGTCTCTATTTAGTGGCGTTATTATGTCTCTATTTAGTGGCGTTATTACGTCTCTATTTAGTGATATTACTGTATGTATGTCTCAATTAGAGGCATTATTATGCCTCTATTTGGAAGCATTATTAGGTCTCTATTTAGAGGCATTATTATGTTTCCATTTAGAGGCATTATTAGGCCTAGAGTTCACCAAAATTGCAGCAACTCCAATTGTTTATCTAGTATTTCTGGTGACTTGATGTGGAGAGTCGTGCATTCTGCATTGCGACATCCGATCAACATTTATGCGAAGAGTGACCATCATCATTTATTACATGGTATGATGATGTGTATAGGCTGATATATTTTGATCAATTTGGTCCTGGCCTCTTATTCCACGCCAAGTACGCCAAGCACAAGTATGTTTGCTGCACTTCAAACACACGCCCTTTCACTCTAGATCAACGCTTGATATTTCAAAGTCGATTATCAAGTAGGCCTATAATATGGCAATTCGAGGTGAAAATTTGTTAATGCAGAACTCTCAGTCCAACAAACAATAAAATGTTTGACTTCTCATCCTAAATACTTCAAAAACACCCAAGCTCAGTTCTTTCATATTCCTGAGGTTGGTCATGGGACATTTAGACATGTGGTTTACGCAGATGGTTCCTGTTGCACCAATTCCACTACAATATCAACACCTGCTGCAGAGAGTCATCTATAAGCTTTAGAGAGGTAAACAGGTTGTCATAGTACAGTTGGTATACCATCAATAGTGGAAGTTCTGCTATCACTTTTATACTGTATGATTGCCGTGCTTTATTAGCACTAATGCACGGCAGATTCGAATACCATATTGAACAGACAAATTATCGCTTGACTATAATTCATTAATTAAAAAACTATTGCTTAGTGATAGCATATATGTAGCATATACTGAAAAAGTTACGAAATCTAGAAGTCAGCAACAGAATTTTATAATTTATAATGATTTGTCAAACCGTGTGTATTCGTGCCTACAATACCATATAGGCTATGGGACGCATGAAATTTTAACAAATTTTTATGGAAAATTTAAACCAACGATATTTTCATAATTCACATATTTCTAAGGGCATCTGTTAGTATAACTATCAGCAAAAATATTTTAGGACTAGGTTTCAAATAATTAATTTTAGCTTTTTACTCTGCCAATGTCATTGATATCAAAATGAGAACAAGATGGAGAATCTATGTCCGAGAACTGGAGCAAAGAGAAGTATTATTTCGTCATTTATTGACTTACTGATTAACCGTCCTTACTAATATCCTACAGCATTGCTATATAATCGTTTGACAAAAGCAATTGAATTGGTTATTTTTCTCATAGGTTTTGCTGGCCTCCCATAATATATATATATATATATATAATTAATATATTAGTATAATTCAATATATATATATATTATACATATATATAAACTAATATATATATATATATATATATATATATATATGATATATAATATATAGGAGATCGTAGACATTAAAGTTAATAAATGATATCAGGAAGTGTTAATTTCCTTTTGAAGCCGGTATTAGCCCGCCGTCTTAGTGATAACTAATACACATTAAGATATCGATCCTGCTATTCTAACAGAGTTAAGCACTTTTTCAAAATTGATCCTTACACATAATAACACATAATTATTAAAACCAATTTTATTTAAATAAAGTTCAGCATCACGACTTTAACTGAAATGAGTGTAGGCCTACAACTGTTTATTATCAACAGTAGTTAAAGCGAAATACATCAGTAACAGCTGTCCCATTATTACTGTTTGATACAGATTTAGAAACTAGCATTAAGATTTAAATTCATTTAGAATCTATTAGTGGTTGGATTAATATAAATACAGTAGTTAATCTTAAGTTGTACGCTACCAATGTTGCGTTACGACTGTGTAACAAATATTCAAAGTAACAATGATCACACGAGGAAGCGCTATCTATCAGCAACAAAAGAACTTTTCAAAACATTCCTCACAACCATTTAAAGACTTTTGTAGATTAAATTGTTATTATTGCTATTAACTAGTTTTAATTAACAGTTACACGTAACTATTTTAAAACTTATATGAAATCACTCAGACTCTTCATTTTTGACGATTAGGCTATATAAAAACTATTTAGCGATTAGTTATGAACGATTTATCGATTATATATTAACGATTATTCATGATAGGCCCGAACAAAACAAAACAATCCAATAGGCCTACGCATAATACCAAAAAGATGACGCAATTTTACAGTTGACTTGTCCCGTTAAACAATTACCGATCCTAAGAATAACCGAGATTCCCGTATTTGATCAGCTGTATATGGACTCTATCCCTTGAGACTTCACGTCACCCCATAATCAATCATTTAATTTTCTTGCAATTGAATGCATTTATAGGCTCACAAATTCATAACGAAAAGTCAATCGTCGAATTGGAGATTTCAGAATCTATTCGGAGAGCTTCTCGAAAACTCATAGCAGGTGAAGAGATCATGATCGTTCTTGTCAATAGCATCAAAGTCTATTAAATACCTACCCTTAGAGACTGGTATCTGAGCTACACGTTGGCCCATTAGTAAATTAGAAGCATGTTGACAATGTATACAGGTTCTATTCTTTATCAGGCTTCCATTTTAAAACGTGACATGATCTACATAATTGCTAAGATTTGAAATCTTGATGCTTGTAGTCTTTAATTTATCAGTATTTTCAAAATAGCAAGCTAATTACTCTAGAAAGACATAGCATATAAAGCAAATGTACTAAGAAATGGGCAGAAGATTTGAATAGGACACATCCTAAGGGGGATGTCTATTAATGGAGGGCATAGAAGGTCGAATGTATGGGAAAAGGCAGGGGCAGGCCGAGAATAGGTATGCTAGTTGATTTAAAGACCCACGCATATGTGGAAATGAAGAGGAAAGCGGAAGACATACATGTAGAAGAGTGGAGGCGTTGTACACCATGGACCAGCCAATAGGCAGTGCACTGAGAGAGAGATAAAGCAAAAACGTTCTTTTACTAACAAGATGCTTTATGGTTTAACAGAATAAATCGGAAACAACAGTTTCGATGTGCAATATTCTTTCAAGATGTCGGGACTATTTATCGGTTATCTACAGCTGACGTGTACTCTCAGTGTTTTGGTATCTAATGCCGGCATCTACGCTGAAACAGGTAAAATAGTGGTAATCTTTAGGTCTATACAGGAAATATTTTTAATTTATTTAAAATCCTTCACCTAATAACCATCATCTAATAATTTATCTAAAACCCTTCATTCATTTAATTCTGGAACTTTTTACCTGCTAATCTTAGCTCTTGTTTTCTCTTTCAACGTTCTCTAGAAAGCTTTAAACTTATCTTTTCCCACCATAGACATAATAAATCAACCTTGACCATTTTTTGTCACCGGACTGGCTTTCGTTTAGGACCTTACTTTTCCTCGGCACATTTCATTTGCAGATTGATCTGGGTGAATTGATCTGTAGTGATGTGTGCTTCTGTGGACGTCCCTGACATCATCGCAGGATAAGGAAACGGACGCTAAATCTTTATTATTATTATTATTGTTATTTTTTTTAATTAATAAAATGTTAGTATTTTTTGCTTTAAAGTTATTTACCTTTTTACAACAGACAATTCGACACATCAGTGAGGAATATAGTATAATAATATTTGCATAAATTCATTCATGCAAGCAGTTGATGCTCTATGTTGACGACTGAGATCTAACGTAGATATCTAAATAATTATGACTATAACACAGTGCGAGGCATAGATAAATTACATGCATAATATAGAATTATCAAATAAATACGAATTTAAGTATGGGCTAATCAATTGAATCATAATTATTCCATCAATTGCTTTTTATATGGTGACTTATTGCCTACCAGAAAATCAACTCAGATTTGATCTTCTATAAATTAATTAGAAAATATATGCATAAAGCTATTTTATTATATTCACTCGATATTGGCCTTATAACGATGTTATTGTGATAATGATTATGAAGAGCGAAGGACGGAGACTGTTCGTAATTATGTGAACGACGAGTCGAGGTTGATAGACATGATCATCAACACCACGACGTATGACATCAGGACCAGACCTTACACTTATAGTCCTAACGAGTTCCTATTCCTCGTCATCCCGCAACTTACCTTTATTTCTGTAATGGATTTGGTATGAGAGTGTTCTTGGTGATGCACAAGTTTATATATCTAAATGTGTTTTAAATGCGTAGAAGATACTGTAAATAAAGTAGTTAAGAGCTGCAGACTTTAGAAATCTATGAACAGTACTTCGGTAATAGGACTCTAAACCGAAATCATCATATATATATATATATATATATATATATATATATATATATATATATATATAGTATATTGTACAAAATATGTTTTCGAAGCTATAGAAAAGCTATTTTAAACACATTGTGACCGCTTATCTAAATTATAAAATTACTAAATTTAATCTCCCTAGTCAAAAGTAGGTTACAAATAATTTCGTCAAAGTTATTACGAGTAGTTCAAATACGCCTAGGCTACTTGGAAGTAGTTAAGCTACATCACTCAAGTAACTTATATATATATATATATATATATATATATATATATATATATATATATATTTAAATATACTTTAAATTGGTTAAGAAATGCTGGTAGGTAACTTTTGCGAGTTAAATATGTTATTCGAATAACTTAGTAGGTCTAACTGCATGAAAAGTGTTAAAATTTAACTACCGAAATGTAGCAAAGTTACTATTCCTCGCATATTTGTAGCATCACCATCATCATCATCATCAACTTCTCTTAAATCCTAGTTTAATCAGGGTAGATATACGAAAAGACTTTCTCCAGTCCTCCCTGCCCCACACCATATCATCAGTCAATCCCCTATTTTTCATGTCCTTCTTAATTACCGCATCCCACGTCTGTTGTGGTCTACCTATCTCTAGCTTAACATCCAGCTCTTCTCTCCTAACTCTCTTTACTACATCCTCATCTGCCTGTCTCACAATATGCCCATACCATCAAAATATCGAATGAGCCAACCATTCCCCGATCCCCTTAACAAACAAATTCACCCTCACATATTCATTTTCCATTCTGCCCTTCCTGGTTTTTCTACACATCAGATGTAACATTCTCATTTCTGCTACATGCAAACTACGTAAATGTTTCCTATTTATTGCCCAACATTAAGAACCATACATCATTAGCTAATTTGTATCAAATATTCCAAAATAATTTTTCAGATTTTTTATGCTTTTAGGTTTCATAAAATGATTTAAGTATTTCTATTCGTTGATATGTGTTTATGATGTGACTGCCACCTCTAGTTTGGTTGGTTCTAACAGATATATTTCGCAAAATAGAGATGTCCAGTGGCTGATCCAGGAGGGTCCGTCCTCCCGCTTAGGCCCGGTGATAAAAAATTTAAACTATATTTTCAATGTTTCTTTGGCAATTTCTATGTGTCAATATGTTTGTAAGTGCAGTGGTTAGGGAAGGAGAGGGAACTCAGTTCCACTAGCTCAAATAAGGGCCCATATTTAGTATACTAGAAGCCCTGTATAATAGAAGGGGGCCCGAAGAATGTTGATCGTTTCACTAGCTCTAAATTTAAAGTTTAGCCACTGTAGGCTTATAATTGAGAGGAAAGAAGAGTGTAAGTAAAAACTGTAAACTATGTCCCGGAGCAGTGGTGCAAACAGCCTTGACTGGGATGGGCTTAAGCCCCCTTACCTGCAAAATTAGGTCACTTTTGCAATTCATCCAGATCATCTGAGTTTCTATAGAGTTGAAAAAATAAGGCTAGTCATATTTTTTCCAAAACAAATGTAGGAATTTAGACACTATAGGTTTTCTTCTCACTTTAGTACGTGTATGTGTGTGGGGGGAGGGGTAAGATACGGGGATACACTCACTCTATGGGCCGAGCGCAGTATTGAAAAATGTTGAGCGCCCCTACAGCATTTTTTTTGTTGCGTCACATCTCCCGAAAAGGGGGGGGGCGTAAGCAAAAAGTGTGTACTCTCAAAATAAAATTTCGGACCCCCCTTAAATATTCCTGGATCCGCCAATGTAAATGTCCAAATCAAACACAGCCTTTTATGTTCGAGCTACTTTATTTTGGGAGGGAGGGGATTTAGCGCACTCAGTTAAGCTACGCGTCATTTGAACAAAGCAAAGCCATGTTGCGCGTTTAGTAAGTAGCCGAAGACCACTTTTTAAATACCGAGTGTCGACAGCTTTGAATGTAAATAATCCAAAGGGTGTTGGAGGTTATTCTTAAATCCGCGCCGGCTGCTAATGAAGCGCCAACAGAAGCAACGATTGCTAATAACCATGGAGTGGAAGAGGAGGAAATAACGACAACTTCAAAAACAGCAACTAGGAAAAGGGAACTATGTAGCACATGCGGTATGTCATATACTGTATGTGACCATACGGAATAAAAGAAATTGAAAAATAATGCGTAGGCCTTCCTCAGGCGCTATTAGTTATTTTCTCTTTTGGCAAATAGAAGAATTTAATATCTATTTTAAAAATATACTTACATCAATATATTAAATATTTTAAATATATTTTTCAATATATTTGTATCATATTTTCACTGGCTGGAGGCAGTGGCGATGTCGGTAAGATATTCGTTCGCGAGGATCAGTATGTGCTGGCTTCAAATCCTAGATTCGCCCGTCACTGATATCCCTTTCAAGTAATGAAACTAACCTTAACATTGGCTTAAACTTTTCTTATTTGAAGTGCATTAAAAACAGTTATTAATTTTTCAGTTGTTTTGAGAATTTTACCTGTTAATGATTTTCATCTTAGAAATCTGTAATATGTTCCAGTACTTTTTCTAAGGT